>JAMAJV010000002.1:1456582-1691744 GCA_023628835.1 Sordariomycetes sp. S4602
CTATGACATCGTTGCAAATTCAGGACCAGGCAGCCTTGATGGTAACCGTTAAAAGGGGGCTCCCCAGGAAATGGGTGGCCCCAATGGAGGAAGGGTGGGCCAGGTTGTCTTGATGGTGATGCCGTTAAAGGGGGGCTGCCCAGGAGATAGGTGAGCCCTAATAGACAATAGAGAAAGGGTGGACTTGAATGTGCCCAACAGCATAGATCACATGTAAGTCTCAGGGGAGGGTCAGACTTGAAGTGGCCAGCTGTTGACATGAGAACAATGAGGGTTGGAGAAAGGGAAGGTTTGGAACAACGTTCCCCCAGTAGCATCTACAGATCTATCATCGTCCTCAGTTAGCTTCCAGACTACGACACGGATCCGTTGGGCTGCTCACCTCTGCTTGGGTGACTCGCTGACAACCACCACAACTTGAAGTGCCTCCACTCCAGTGGTCGAAATTGAACTACAAGCCGTCCGTAATATGATGAGGTCCTCGGACTGGTAATCGGTAAGTCTCAGAAGTGTTCCATGCCTAATCAATACAATGCCAACAGGTGCTCATCCCGAATCTATACAGCCTCCTATTTCTTCCCCTTGCCCCGCGGGGCAGCCTTCTTCCCCCGGGCATTTGGCTTCCCATCCTCATCATCCCCCTTCTTCTTCTTCGGCGCCGCCTTCTTCCCCTTCGCCTTGGGCTGTTTGATGTACTTGTCCGTCTTGATATCCCCCTCGTCGTCTTCCTCCTTCGGCTCCACCAATTCGCCGTCGTCTTCCTCCTCGATAGCCTCCTCCAGATCGGGTACTTCCTTGGGTGCCTTCGCCGGCGCCGTCACGGTACTCGCCTTCATGAACGGCAGTGCATGGCTCATGGAGTTGTACCTGTTACAATTAGCATCCACCGTTTGCTCACAACAGGTAGTACGGAAACTTACGTCCGGGTGAAGTGCTGCTTCGTCTGCGTGTTGATCGTCGCCTGCCCCTCCGCCTGCGGCCCCAGCCCAAGCTCAATCATGTAGTCCATGTCCTCGCGCGTCAGGTAGTAACTATCCATGAGCTCGATGACGCCCTCCACCGCATCTTTGCCCTGATCCGCTAGGCGCTGAATGATCTCGGTCCACAACACTGGCAGGTACTGCTGCCTGATCTCCGTGTGGTCGCCGGACGACCGGAGCCGCATGTGGGAGTGGATCTCGCGGATGTAACGACCCAGCTTCTGCCCCTTGCTGTTGTGGCCGAGCCACTTTGTGAAGCCCGTGTCGAGGGTCTGGCCCCAGACGAAACTCGCTGGCCGGACGGTGCTGAAAACGCCGTGGGTGGGCATCAAGCCCCAATGCTGCTGAGGTCCGTGTATCATCCTGTCGACGAGGTCGCCGTCGCTGATGCTCTCGGCGGCGTTGTCCACCAGCTCCAGGGCTTTAACCTTCGCCTCGCGAGGCGTGTAGCCTCGGCCGTTCAGTGCCGCCGGGCGGCACTTGAGATAATTCTCCTGGATCATCAATGGGCTGAAGTCATGATCGTTGAAGTACAGCTCGATCTTCTCGTTCAACGTGGACGTGCTCGCGGGGGCGAAGAGACCGCCGCCAAGCATTTTCTGGCAGATATCCCAAGGTTTCAGAATGACGTGTTTCTCCCACGACTTGGTCATCGACTTGGTCTGGTCAAAGTCCATCGATGTTTGGTCCAGCTTGATAGTCGAGAGCATGTTGATGATCTGCCGGATGTCCTTGCCGCAGCCCTCGATGAGAGCGTTGATGACCTGCGGTGACAGCTTGAGGCCCTCTCTGTGGCAGATTGTCATGACGCGAGATCGAACCTGGTCAACAGTTGGGCGCTGGAATTTGATGTCGAAAGTGACATGGTCGAAGGGCTTCATCTTGGGAAGCTTTCGGTCGTTGCAAATCAAGATGAGGGGAACATCGGTCTTCTTGCAGAACTTGGCCAGGGCGCCAACACCGCCGCGGTCACCGGCCGACATGCCGTCCACCTCATCCATGACGAGCACAATCTTCTTCTTCCCTACATCAGCTTGCTGGCCATGGCCTGCAAAGTACCCCAATAGAGATGTGTTGTTCATGGTCTCGCCTATGCCCTCTTCAACGAGCTTCTTGCTCCGCGCGTCACTCGCATTGGTCTCAATTACGTCGTACCCTTCGAGGTTCGCGGCGAGGTGTGCAGCCGTCGTCTTTCCAATACCCGGGGGGCCGGAGATAATGATAGCGCGTTCAGCGCCGAGACCATCGGCGCCCCGCCTTTGGAATTCGTACTTTCGGGACTTTGACCAGCCCCTAAGCCATTTCTGTATCCGCTCGACTGCAGACTTGTTGCCGCATATGTGCGATAATTGTGAGGGAGCATACTTGCTAGTCCACAGCTGGGAGGACGGTTGGGGTTGGGCAGGCGCGGCGATCCCGCGAGAAGCCGCGGCAGCCTTAGAGTTCTTCTCAGCTTCGGCTCGGCGCGCCTTCTCTGCTTGCTCCATGTCAAGGGCTTCCTTTTTAGCCTTCTCGTCTTCCTTTTCCTTCTTCTTCCGAACCAGCTCCGCGGCCTCACTGCCACCACCATGTGCGGGGAGTCGCCGAATAAGCTCAAAGAGCCCCTGTTCATTGATGGTCTTGATTCCGAAGGATTTGATCTTGGCGAGTTTACTAGGGCCAGCGTCATCCCCAAGAACGACATACGTCGTTTTGCTGCTGGGCTGGCCAGTGACCTTGCCCCCGTACTGTTTGACGAGGGCCTGTCCCGCTTCCCTTTCAATCGTTTGGAGCACGCCGGTGAAAACAAAGGTCATGCCCGAGAGGCAACCGTCTTCGCCTTCGGGAAGGTCGGTGCTGGACGGATTCGGAGGCGGCGCAGCGCCTCCCTTTGCTGCCCTCCAGTCGAACTTTGCGTTGGGGTCCGCAGGTGGCGGTGTCGGAGCTCGCACGGTAGGTATGTCGTCAAGAATGCTCTTCCTCGGGTCCTCAGCGTCATCGTCCTTCTTCTTCGGCTTGGGCTTCGGCTTGGGGGCGGCCCGGGGTCGGGCGGGCTTCTTCCGTGGCGCCTCTTCTTCTTCTTCTTCCGACTCTGGCTCAGGCGATTTGCGTTTCTTCGGGGGCGTGGGACTAGGCCCGGCGCTCTTGACCAAGGTAGACCCGCGGGAAGCCACGCGTTTTGGTTTGGGAGCCACTTCATACTCGCTCTCATCCTCCATGTAGTCGTCGTTGCGGCGCTTGTTCCTGCCCTTCGCATCCGCTGCAAAAACATCGTCTCCGTCCTCATCCGCGTCCTCCATGTAGGCGTCATCGTCATCATTTCCATAGTCTCGATACGAAGTTGTGGATCGCTTTTTAGGCGCTGTCTTTGCTGGAGCAGGAGGGGCGGTCTTCTTCGCACGCGGACTACTGCGAACAGGAACTTCGGCCTTTACTGCAGGTTTGGCAGCCGGTTCGGATTTGGAGGGCTTCGCGGGCTTGTCAGAGAAGAAAGCGCTCGCCGTCATCTCCACGCCCTTAATCTCATTGCTAACTATCGTCAGAACCGAGAAATGTGAGGCGGGCGCAGAGTGTACTCACCCATCCTTCGACTTAGTGCTCTTCTTAGGCGCGGGCTTCGGAGCGGGCTTCTTCTCCCTATTACATTGTCAATTGACTGCTTGCTCCAACAAACCAAAAAGGGAACATACTCTACAGCATCCTCATCCTCGCTATCGTCGACAACCATACGGGCCTCTGGTATATGGGTTAGAGAGGCTAGTTACTATCGCATGAGGGACATATAGGAACTCACTATTCCTTCGGCCCTTTGCATCCTCTTTGGCCGGCTTAGGGGCTGGGCGAGCTGGCGCGGACCCGCCCTTGGGCCCGAAGAAGTTCCTGATATCCGGCATCGTGGAGGGAAGGGAGGTGACGAGAGAAGTTTGAAAGGGAAAGGAATGAAAGAAGCTGTGACGCAGAAATTAAATGGCTGAGATGGACGGCTGCCTAGAAGCTGACACAGACTTTTGAATCCCACCAGCAGATGTGGTTGAGGGAGGCGAATGCTGCACCTGCTGTCTGACCAGCCCAGGCACGACAACCATTGAAGTGGCTCTTAGAGCGTGCCAAATTTGGCGTTTCGCGTCACAGACGTGATTCGCCCCACTGCAGCTCGACTTTGTCACCTGATCACGTGATCTCGGCCCCTGCTCCAGGTCCTGACACTCTTTGTGGTCCAGAGCGAAGATTTACCGGCGACTGGAGACATTTTTCCTCTGCGCCGAGAGCTACAAGGAGCGAGCGACGCCGCACTCAACAGCTCCCGACGCCGTCAAGATGAAGCGCAATACCTCTACGGCGCTGTCGAACGCCTTCCAGGGCCTTCGAATCTCCTCGGCGGCCCGGCCCGCCGCCCGAGCAGCCCCTACGACAGCCACATCGCTCCCGAACCATGTGCGCCTCCTCTCCACCACACCTGCAAGGATGGGGACGTGGCTCGAGCCATCAATCGACCGGACGAAGAAGATGATGAAGGGCCGGGCTAGGGTTGCGACGGGTGGGTCTACGAAGGGCACTACGGTGATGTGGGGAGACTATGGTCTGCGGATGGACGACCACCACAGGCGGATCAGCGCGAAGCATCTCAAAACGGCTGAGGATACCATCAAGACTCGGTTACGAGGAGAGAAGTACCGCCTGTACAAGAGGGTGTGCTGTAACATTGGTGTTTACACCAGCGGAAACGAGGTAGGGAGCTCTCAAGCTACGCGCTCAGATCTTCGAACAGGTACTGACAGAGTGGCTCTAGACACGTATGGGTAAGGGTAAAGGCTCTTTCGATCACTGGGCGGCCAGGATTGCGGTGAACCAGGTCCTGTTTGAGATCAAGGGATTGGCCCACGAGAAGGTCATTCTGGATGCTCTGCGCCTAGCGGGCAACAAACTTCCTGGTAAGATCCGACCCGACTGTTGCAATTCGTTCTCAGCGCTCTAATTCTGCGGACTACAGGCCACTACGAAGCTGTCAGGAAGGGCGATGCCCCTGTTGTTGGCGTGACGAAGCTGAAGGGCGTTACGTTGGAGGAGTTGAAGAGGCCGCGCAGGAAGGATATCCCGCCTGCGCTCCTGGCCGCTGCTGCCAAGAGCGGATCTGTCCCGCGGACGCCGGAGTTCGAGGCTGCGTCGAAGCCGTCGACTCCGCCGTCGGACCCTTAAACGATTGTTACCAGCGCCGGAAGGATTCGTGTACAATACTATGCTTGGGGTTGGGATGGGGAAGAATCCGTTTATACTTGAGTACATGTAGAACATTAGACGGAATGTAAACTATCGAGGAAACAGCAGTGCTCAATTGTATGGCGAATGAGGTTGACTTTGTCTTTGCAGCGGCAGTGGGAAGTTTCTATCTTGGTGTGTGGTGAGCCAGCTCCTGGCAGCCGACAAACAGCTTGTTGGCGCACAGACCACTTCCACTCAACGCGTGAACGCGTCCCGCCAAAAAAGACCCTCCAGCTTCCTTTCGCTCCCCACCACCAGCTGCATCCCAGGTTTACAGAACTCGCCAAACGATACCCCAAAGACCCGAATTGGCCAAACTATGGCGCTCATTGTGGACAAACACCGGCCTCGGTCGCTCGACACCCTAACCTACCACCATGAATTGTCCGACAGGCTCCGGTCTCTGGTGCGTTAACGTCTTCCACCTCGCAACTGCCCCAGACTAACCCCAACGCAGGCCCAAAGCGGCGACTTCCCCCATCTCCTCGTCTACGGGCCATCGGGCGCCGGCAAGAAGACTAGGATAGTGGCGACCCTGAAGGAGCTCTACGGCCCCGGAGTGGAGAAGATCAAGATCGACGCGCGCGTCTTCCAGACCTCGTCGAACCGCAAGCTCGAGTTCAACATCGTCGCCTCCATATATCATCTCGAGATCACGCCCTCAGACGTCGCCCAATACGACAGGGTCGTGGTGCAGGACCTCCTCAAGGAGGTCGCGCAGACGCAGCAGGTGGATCAGTCGGCGAGGCAGAGGTTCAAGGTGGTGGTCATCAACGAGGCGGACCACCTCACGCGCGATGCGCAGGCGGCTCTGAGGCGGACAATGGAGAAGTACTCGCCCAACCTAAGGCTGATACTGCTGGCGAACTCCACGGCGAACATCATTGCCCCGATCCGGTCGAGGACGCTGCTGGTGAGGGTGGCGGCCCCGACGCACGGAGAGATATGTGATGTGTTGGCGCAGTCGGCGAAGAAGGAGGGGTGGCCTGTTGTTGCCGGGCTGCACAAGAGGATAGCGGAGGAGAGCGGGAGGAACCTGCGGAGGGCCCTGCTCATGTACGAGTCTGTGCATGCCCAAAAGTACGGTGTCCCATCCCCTTCTAAGCCAATTCCTTCGTCAAACGACCAAATACTAACACACGTGCAGTGAGAAAGTTACGGACGCGACACCAATACCGCCCCCTGACTGGGAAGCTCTCATCGGGCAGGTGGCCAAGCAGATCATGGAGGAGCGCTCCCCGAAGCGGATCCTCGACGTCAGGGCGCAGCTGTACGAGCTCCTGACGCACTGCATACCTGCCACGACAATCCTCACAACGCTCACCTTCAAGCTGGTGAGCATGATCGACGATGAGCTAAAGGGGGAGGTGATCAAGTGGGCGGCGTTCTACGAGCACAGGGTCAAGACGGGGACGAAGGTGATCTTCCACCTCGAGGCGTTTGTGGCCAAGTTCATGCGGATTCTGGAGATGTACCTGATGGATATGGATATGTAAGATAAGGGGTAACGGTTGGGCCGTCCAGGGCTGGGTGATATGAAGACGGGGCCAGGGAATATGTTTTATCACGAACTAGGTGCGTCGCGAGCGCGCTCAAGACTGGGGCGGTGGGCGTTCATTACTTAGACACGGAATGGAAACGCAGATCTCGCTAGTACGGCCAAATATAATAGAATATGTAGTCTTGCGGCAGGCCGTGTCTTGACGAAAGGAACTTCATTGATGCAGCCCTGTGTTCCCAGTAGAGTTTACCCTACCTCAACTTGTAAGCGGTCTATGACGCTTAAGCCTGTCCTAACACGTGCAAACCTGGAAGGTCCAGTAGTCCGTGTACATAAATAAGTGATATCCACCTGTGTTTCTTTCACGACCGGCAATCCGACGGTAAACAGTTCTAACATGCCTCATGGGAGCCGGATCAGGCGGGCATGAGCACTCCAGCACTGGCATACCCGAGGAGTGACGTAGGGTACCCGTCCCGCCAAACCTTACATACATACCTAGTAAGTGCCGGGCCAGGAAGTGGAGCCACCTCCAGAATGTATCTGCTGTAACCTCGGGAGTGAAGGTTTAGCAAGGGAAGGGCGCTCCCAGCGAGGCGTATACCACGGCCCCGGGACCTTAGCTGGAGGTGGTGCAGCTGCAATAGCCGAAAGTGGGGGGATCTCGAGATGCCAGGCCGAAGCTCCGTTCTTCCTACTCGCTAAGTCGCACAGAAGTGGGGGAGGGGCCGTCGAGAGTCGAATTCCACAAGCCAGAAGAAAAAAGTCCCCGAGCGTTGCCGTCATCTGAGACCCTTGCCCGTGGATTTGGATGGGCCGCTTCCCGCTACTGCCGCTGCTTAAATCCAGAGGAACCAATCGTCGGCAGGCTTGAGTAGTTGAGGTGCTGAGTGCTGTATTTCCGGTAGGCAAGCTGTTGGGCCATGGCGTCTTGGAGAACATACATACGTGGATATCGCTCGGGGTTCGGCCTTGGGGCGAAAATGAAGGCCAAGCATTCTCCGAGGACTCGTCGCATCACCTGTAACCCACATTCTGAGGACAGACTGTGTTACCAAGCCTCCCATGCTTGAGAAGCCCACGAGCGAGAACGAATACTTATCTCAGCGGCCGCTTACGGATGATCATGTCGTAATATTGGTCGCACAAATCACCTAGTGATCTGGATATTACGAAGGGATCCGGGACAAAACGGGGGCTGATCAGCCGCGGATGGACGGGAAGATGGATGGACATGTCTACATACAGTAGTGAGACCCGAGGGATCCTGTGCGGCGCCGGTCGGGTCGGGTACAAGACAAATCACTGGCGCCAGCGTGCACGTCTCCTCCTGTACATGTATTGGAGACAGGCATTTGCCGAGATAGGCAACAGCACGACAAAAGCACAGCAAGAGCCTTGTGGTGACCTGCATCCGGATTCGTCGCCACTTCCAGTGCATGTATCGTGTGCTCATGTACAAGTACTGTACATACATCAATGGCGCTGTCTCTCCAGTGGTGGAGGTGCCCCGCACTTCCAGTGCCCATGTGGGCATGACGACCAACAGTATTCTTGTTGGAGATCCCCTCCCCAACCGAAGTCGGGAAAAGATTCGTCTCGTGTCGGGAGCCCCAAGCTTCCGTTCGTCCATCCCCGCAAAAAACATGGTGTGGGGATAACCTTGCCTAATTCGATGGAGCAAGTGGGTTCGCCGAGCGTGGGGAGTGGGCGATTTCCCCGTCCGCCCGCCTGGGCAACGACCAAGAAGTCCGGGGCCCCGATCGGGGGGTGGACACGCACTCTTGACGTTGGACGAGGGCCGATCTTTATCCCGCCCGAAGGGTTAGAACGCCTGCTTATTCTGGCCGTGGCCGTGGCCGTGGTCGTCTGGTGGTTGTGGTACACATCGATGCGGTATATGCTGTGTACAGAGTACGCACTTACATACACGCAGCGCCCGTCAATATCGCCCTGTGCGTGGAGAACCACCCCACGGGGCCAGGATCCAATGGAACAATACACAGCGGGGTCGTTGGTTGCTGAACCGCTGGTCCGGCCGACATGGCGGTGGGTGGACCCGCAACGGGACACGGACGCTGCGTTTCCGCTCCCGACCTCGAGGGCTGCTCTTCACAAAACCTCCCCCAAAAGACACCGCGATCCGGTCTGAATATGAGGACGAGAGGACGTCGTTTTCCACGTGCCTGGGCCGCCGAAAGCCAAGCCCGTCCAACGTGGGTGCCGAGCTCCCGTCTTGGCCACATCGGGCTATTTCTCCGCCAGCATCCAACCCAAGCACAAACAGATTTGCCAAGCTTAACATGGAAGCCACATTGGGGTCCAGCCGCCCCGGTCTCGCGCTGTTACTGGTGACTCCCGGTCGCCCGCCCGCATGATGCAGATCCCACCCGCATACCATTCCATCGCTTTCCAGGGTGCTGAGCCACGTTCGCCCAGATTGGACACGCGGGGTACGACGTCAGGGGGGAGATGGGCCAAGCCGGGCAGAGCTAGGGCTGAACTTCTTCAGAGGCATCCTCGCTGGGCTTGGAGAGTTCTGCTCACCGACGCTCACCGAGATGTGATATCCTTCGGCTACGATAGGGTTCGTGCACGCTAAACAAGTGGCCCTTTTTTTTTTAAGCTTGCATGCTGTTTGAGTATGTCCGGAGACGGGTGTCATTTGTCTCGGGTTGATGCTGCGACGGGTGTAAGTGTACCAGTACCAGTACCAGTACTTGCCGGGCCGAATTACCAGCCTGACGAGAGGGGAAACGCGGGAGGCGGGCAAACGTAACGAGAGCCAGTGTTCCACTCGACACACGGAAGAATTTCCATCTAATATATGGGTGAGGTTGCTCGTCCGCCACTGGCTTGCGCAGTGCTGGTCTGAAAAGTGGATCGCTGCACGCGAGCGCCCAAAGACGGTGACGTCTCGATCCTGCGGTCCCCTCCTGTGCCGCCTCGAGGTTGGGATTTTAGCAAAAAAGGCTATGGGGGTTTGGCGAGTTGTGTGAGGCGGTGATTGGAGAGGTCAAGTCTGAGGGCCCTGAGCTTCCGGGGCTGTGGATGCGGGGGCAGGTGGAGGATGTATGTATGTACTCCAGTGGAACATGAGGTATGGTGGTGGTGGGGGAAGAATCCAGGTGTGTGGACGAGAGAGCATCGACCAAGATAGAACGACGTCACTTGCTCCCCTCAACCAGTTTGGCTTGTTCTCCTTTGCTTGGCTCGAGGTTTTCTGGGCAGGAAGCACAGCGATATTGCCGAGCACTCTGTCGCCTTGGAGACCGGGGCCGAAGGGTGAAAAAAAAAAAGCGAACCCGGGACCCACACCGGGACCCCGAGAACAGCCATGTTGGTAATAGCTCGCTTCCCGCGACTTGCAGGAGGCGACGCGATATAACCGCCAACAGCCCAAACCGCAAATTGTCAGGGCCGAAGAGGTTGCCCGGACTTACAGCTCGTTTAGAGGGCTCATCCGGACCATGACCGTCCGATCCTACTCCGTTCCAACACAACGGCTCCCAACCCTCTCGCCTCTGTCTCGGGATCTGGGCCCTGGATTTTCCACTCTTCGCAAAGCCCTCATGCCCCACAGCCGTAGCGTGAAGCCAAGGGCCTCAACAAACTGGTCCTTCCTGCACCGCTACGGGATATTAGCGTGTGGCCGAGAGATCTGGCACCGAGCCCCAACCCTGGTACCCGGACGTTCCCCGGTGCGGAGAAACGGACGGTTGCGGTTACGGTAGCAGCGATCGGGGGAAGGGAAGACGAAAATGTGGAGCTCTTGTCCAAATGACAGGGGCGGGAGGGGAGCTCTTCAAGGTAATATTAGCGGCTGACCGGTGGATGACGGCCTGTGGGCGGCAGATCCAGGGGCTTGGCGGCCGGTGTTGTGGACATACCCTTTTTCGCCATGGATCGTCCGCTCTCCCACCTCCCCGCATTATAACCGTATTGCCGTGGCAGTGTTGAGCCCTGTAAGGGAGGTTCCACGTCGAGGCTCAGGGCAAGGTGCTGAGAAGCCCGAGAGGTCCGGTTGGGCGGGACGTGTTGCAAGGGAAAAGGGCGGCCCGCGATTGGATCCTGCCGTTCAATCTTCCAATGGAAGCAATCGCGCAATTTTGGCAGGAGGGGCTCCGGCGGGCCGCCACGCGATTTGGGGGGCAGAGTGATGCCCGAAAGGTAACAGCTGTTAGTGTTACAAAGTATCCCTGAAACTGCAGGGCCACGCTGCGGTCTTTGCGGACGGGGCCTGGTTTGGCGGGGCTCCCTGCAACAATGCGCTATGACGTGACTCCGGCTATCCATGCCCAGCTACGATTTGGTACCTCCAGTCATGTCCCCTCCAATGCATGCCACCACTTTCCCCAAGCCCGCCTTGCTACCCCGCCGCCGCCCCTCGGTGCAGCAGGTTGTGCTCCGCACCTGCAATGTACACAACCACACGGTCCCGGAGTACCTGCCTCGCGCCGGCGGAGGAGCCATTTTGCCATTCATCCATAACTCGCCCCGTAACGTTGTGAAGCTAGGCCCCAAATACTTTAGACACTCCTCCTCCTCCCTCCTCTCTTCTGCCAGTTCCCCCCCCGATTCATCTCTTATTCTTGAACCCCACCGGCTCAAGCTGCCCTCTCTCCGCTCACCCTCTTCCCTTGCAGACTTACTCTCTTTGCGAAAGGCTTAGCTAGCATCCTTCCATCACCGTTGCTGGGTTGCTCAACTTGCCGCTGCGTCTCGTCGCCCGTTCTCGCGATCACCTCGTCCCGCAGCGTCACCGCGCCTTCGAAGTGCGCAGCTCTCCTCGGACGAGAGTCCCTTCGCCGAACGCACCAACCGCCCCCCTGCACCACATAGCTAGCAACCATGTCTGAACAACACCCCGAGACCCAGCCGGGTCCTCAGTCCGCCGGTGTGGCCGATGTGCCCGCGGCCGTCGACGCTACCCAGGCCGCGAAGGCCGCGGTAGTCCACGAGGCCCACGATGTGGAAACCATTGGTGAGCCCGGATCCTTGGAGCTGTTGGCCGTCGCTCTAGCTTGATTGCGACGCGATCCAGGGCGCTGAGTAGCTAACGAATCGATTTCCAGATCCTCCCAAGGAGATGCTCGAGCGTATGTCCAGTCCCACGTTCTGAGGTTGAAGGGGACCAGGGAGCGAGAGGGGAGAAGGCCACGCTGCATTGGCACTCTTCCGCGTTTCCGGTCCCTTTTGGCCGCATCCCCTTATTTCCTTTGATCCGGGTGTTGCTCCGCGTGGATGGCCGCGGTGTCTGAGCCCGCCAATCCGCGGGCACACGGAAGCTTTTAGTTACATCGGGCCGGGTCGCTAACGCGGTGCTTTTCTCTGCAGACCACCCCTCCAAGCCGCACCTTATGAGTGAGTAATAGAATCCCTCCCAAGTTTTACAGCAAGACGAACCCCACCAAGCTGCGCCCCACCAAACCCGAACCCACCTTTTCTCGCCATGACGAATTGCATCATTCCAGGGCGGTATGCGCCGCTACTCGCGATTAAGCTTGTCGCTGTTGTCGCGAGCCGGTTCATACCCTGTCATACCCATTAGCGCGCGCAGTCTCTCATCACAGCTGGCCAATCCATCATGCGGGAAGCTAACTCTCTTCAGGCCAGGAGCACTACCGGAGGATGTACAATGAGTCCATCACGGAGCCCCAGAAGTTTTGGGGAAAACAAGCTCGCGAGCTCCTGAGCTGGTCCAAGGACTTCCAGACCGTCCACACGGGCTCTTTCAAGAACGGCGACAACGCGTGGTTCCTCGAGGGCGAGCTCAATGCCTCGTACAACTGCGTTGACCGTCACGCGATCCAGGACCCTGACAGGCCCGCCGTCGTTTTCGAGGCCGACGAGCCCGGCGATGGCCGTGTCGTCACCTTCGGCGAGCTCCTTCGCCAGGTCTCCAAGACCGCGTGGACCCTGAAGCAGATGGGCGTCCGCAAGGGTGACACCGTCGCCATCTACCTGCCCATGATTCCCGAGGCTGTCGTCGCCCTCCTTGCTTGCGCCCGTATCGGTGCCGTACACTCGGTTGTGTTTGCTGGCTTCTCGTCGGACTCGCTCCGTGACCGAATCATTGACGCGAACTCCAAGGTCGTCATTACCACCGACGAGGGGAAGCGTGGCGGCAAGGTGATCGGGACCAAGAAGATCGTCGATGACGCCCTGAAGCAGTGCCCTGACGTCCGCCACGTCCTCGTTCACAAGCGCACCGGCGCTGATGTGCCCTGGACGACTGGCCGTGACTTCTGGTGGCACGAGGAGGCCGAGAAGTGGCCCGCGTATATCGCTCCCGAGCCCGTGAACGCCGAGGACCCTCTGTTCCTCCTCTACACGTCGGGTTCCACTGGCAAGCCGAAGGGCGTTCTGCACACGACCGGCGGTTATCTCGTCGGGGCTGCTTGCACCGGAAAGTACGTCTTCGACCTTCACCAGGGAGACACGCACTTCTGCGGTGGCGATGTTGGCTGGATTACCGGACACACCTATGTCCTATACGCCCCGCTGCTGCTCGGCGTGACGACCGTCGTCTTCGAGGGTACGCCGGCGTACCCCAACTTCTCGCGTTACTGGGACATCATCGAGAAGCACTCGGTCACCCACTTCTACGTCGCGCCCACCGCGCTGCGCCTGCTCAAGCGCGCTGGCGACCAGCACGTCCGCAACCCCATGAAGAAGCTTCGCGTGCTCGGTACTGTGGGCGAGCCGATTGCTGCTGAGGTGTGGAAGTGGTACAACGAGGTCGTCGGGAGGAAGAGGTGTCAAATTATCGACGTAAGTCTATCGCGTCCGAGACAAGGGGGGTTGTAATGTGGGCTTGCAGTGACTAACATGCTCGATTCTAGACCTACTGGCAAACGGAAACTGGCTCCCACGTCATCAGTCCTTTGGCGAGCGTGACCCCGACGAAGCCCGGCAGTGCTTCGCTGCCTTGCTTCGGAATTGAGCCCGCCATCATCGACCCCGTGTCGGGAGAGGAGATCCACGGCAACGACGTCGAGGGTGTTCTCGCGTTCAAGCAGCCATGGCCTAGCATGACCCGTACCGTGTATGGCGCCCACAAGCGTTACATGGAGACGTACCTTGACGTCTACAAGGGATACTACGTAAGTTAGCTGTTCAAATGTTCTGTATCTGTATCCTGTGACTAACATGGGATAGTTCACCGGTGATGGTGCGGGCCGCGATCACGAGGGATACTACTGGATCCGTGGCCGTGTCGACGACGTTGTCAACGTCAGCGGTCACCGCCTGTCGACGGCTGAAATCGAGGCGGCGCTCATCGAGCACCACAACGTCGCCGAGGCCGCCGTCGTGGGTGTCCAGGACGAGCTCACAGGCCAGTCTGTTAACGCCTTTGTGTCCGTGAAGGACGTGACGGAGGTCACGGATGCCCTGCGGAAGGAGTTCATCATGCAGGTGCGGAAGAGCATTGGTCCTTTCGCGGCGCCCAAGGCGGTTTACATCGTTCCCGACCTTCCGAAGACGAGGTCCGGCAAGATCATGCGCCGTATCCTGAGGAAGATCCTTGCTGGCGAGGAGGACCAGCTCGGTGACATCACGACGGTATGTAGAGACCCCTCATTTTGTTATCCATCCTATGAACCCCCCACCCACCCGTGTTCCCAGCTCGAGGGCCCTGGGATTCGTCATGGAGTGGCTTAGACAGTTGACTAACGACTCGCAGCTCTCGGACCCCTCGATCGTCGCGAAGATCATCACCATTGCGCAGGAGGGCCGCAAGAAATAAACGAGTTACGTGCTTTGGAAAGGATGAGGATTTATCTGGGATAGCGATTGGGAGTTGTCCCTTCTAATACCACTTTTGTGTATCCTCACAGCGGGTGTGTCCATGTGGTACATATGTTACGGATGAAAGAGGATGATTGGATGACTGGTAGGGAAGGGAAGGGAGCTCTTGGATGGGGCCTTCCCTTTTTAACGAGTAGTTTTGTATGGGCAATGGAGTTTCGTTTTCACGAGTTTACTTTGACTGCGTTTGGCACGATGGATTTGTAAGATCAGATACGATGCTGTCTCATTGCGGGCCATGGAGACTTGGCCATGTGCGTCGTGTTCGAGGGGTGTCCTTTGTAGATCCATACGCGGTCGTCTGGCCAAATTCGCTGCAGACGCGATGGCAGGAGGCCTCCAGACACATTGGTATAGACCGGTATCTCTGGATCAGAGGCTATTGGTGCTCGTGTTCCGTGGGGAGGCGGCTGGGGCTTGCCTAGAGGGTGTTGGAAGCAAGGCGGCCGAGATATGCAATCCCCATGCCGGATACTCGTCACCGTCTGAGCCATTGGTTGACCTCCACGGGAAGGGCGCCCGTGGCAAGCAACCGGCTGACAAGCAAACTTTGGGTTGAGGCCCGGAGGCAAGGGCTTGTTCGGCTCGACTCCGGATGCACGTACGTACAGCCTGCGGGGCTCGAAAACACTGCCCGATCTTGGCGATAGATATCACACGCGGAGTTTAGAAGAGCGGTATTCCCGGGAGCTGACGATTTGACACAGCTGCGGAGAATGGGGCTGTAAACCTCACGGAGCGCTTCCAAGACTGTCTTGGCAGTGCACTCTGGCTCCGGAGGTGGCGTTGGGACCGGTGTCGTGTTGTCTGTACCGAGCGCAGTTTGTGTCTTACACCAAGTAAGCTTTATCCAAGAACTGCGTCCTCGTGCTAGCCACAAGCGGGTTTAGTTGGGTCGCATCCCACCCCGCAACACCAATACAAACAATTCTGTACCGAGTGGAGGCGGCGAGCGTGTGGCTTCTGTCATGGGGTCTCCAGCTCGGTACTGGCCATGTTTGGAGGGAGATGTCCGAACGGATGGGCCGGAGTGGAGGGTTATGCTTGGCGGCATTGATGACGACGACTTTAGCTTGGCGTGGTGTGCGGCGGCGAACCCATCAATTTGAGATGAAGAGCAACATCACATGCAGGTTTGGGCGTTGCTGTGCAGTATCCTAGGCCTTCGTCCAGTCAGTGTATTCGGCAAGCGGCAGTGGAAAACTGACGGCGTTCGGGAAGCTCCGAGATCTGTGTGTGATTGATCCTTCCCGGGGAATGATCGCACCCAACGGCTGTCCGCCCGGGATTGGTTGCGGCTTCCGCCCGCGTCTCCCTCGAACGCCGCAATACATGCAAAATATCCCTGTCAGCCCCTCGCTCCCTCCCAGACTTCTGAAATAACGGGATGCTGCCGCTCAGACTCCAACCAGGTGAGAGGCCTCGACTTCCGCGGGGGCCGCTGGCAGGGCCAACGGATGTGTCCACCTTTTTGAACCCCGGCGGGGCCCCTCTAAAGCGGAAGCATCGCTGAAACAAGGAGAATAAAGTTGAAGCGTCGGCCAAGGTCCGGGGCACAGTGTCTGTGTCCGGGCAATAATCTTGCCCCGCAGGTACCACCAGTTGCGTCGCGCAGGGGGCCACGGGGGGACCGATACTTGGGATGGTACCCGTCGCACAGTGTTATTCTGCATCGCTTCCATCCATTAATGGTCGGTCGCCTCCCGCCCCAGGGGCTAAAAAAAGAGTTGGGATTTCCGCTCCCGGCGCAGGGCGCTTCCGTGGTAGGCTGCGAAGTTGCACAAAGGTGAACTCTGAGGCCTCGAAACGCGTTCTTTGTGGCGGTTGCGTTCCGGCCGCCGAACGAGCGAAACAGTTGAAAGCTCGAGGTCCGGCCGACGCCAGCGCGACTTGGATGACAATGCTTTTTGATTTGACCAGGGCCTGGGGGCCACAAAGGGTGGTGGGCGGTCGCTGGGGACTGGCCGCGGATGGAACTCCCCCCGGAGCGAGCGTGGGCCTCGTGCTTCGGGGAGGTACCCGAGAAGGTTCCCCCAACGACAGCGGTCACAGTGCACGGGCGCCCATCACCACACCTTGGTCCCGCCTTGAACGTGTATCAGCGCAGGTGTGAAACAGGAGGCGGACCAGCATCCTGCATGACATGGCCTCCGAGTCGGTCGGACGCTGTCAATCAGAGGGCCAAGCTTCCACTGTCCTCCAGCGTGGCAGGGTACCCCCGAGATACGCGGATTCCACAAGCGCTGACAGTGGCCCCGCCGAGCTTCGTCAGCTTTGTACTTGCTTGTCCGCCAACCACGCGGCGAGGCCCTCCCCACGCCTGCCAGTCGCGCCTGCGCCCTCCTTGGCCGCTTGCATGTTCCCTTCAATGCCCATTCTCCATCGCCGCCAACTCTGGCTCCGCCACCCACCCTTCCCCCCCATCGCAACGAAGCGGGCCAACTCAGAACTCTAAGCCTCTCTTTCTCTCGTTTTCTCGAATCAAGAGTCGCCTCTCTTTTTATACCCTACTTAATTCCCATTATTTTTTTTGGTTGCTGATTTTATTATACTTAGACTGGCAGGCCCCACAGTCTTTTCGGCGGAAGAAAGCCGGACGTTCTCGCTTCTCTCCCTCTCGGCCCCATCGGGATAATCGACCCTTCTCGGTCCAAGTAATCCATCTCAGGAGAAGCAGCCTGTTGCTTTCGAAGGCTTGTTGCGTCCGATTGATGTCAAAGGAGGGAATAGTGCAGAGGACGAACATACAATCGCGCTTGCTTCGCCACTAGCGTCCGAGACAGAGTTTCGCGGCTCCCTTCGAACCGAATCTCGACCTTGCATCATCCGACGAACCTAGAGCCTACGGGACGTCGACTCTTGCTTGATCCCATCCACGAGTGCCGGTCTTCGCGGCTCACCCTCGAATCTTTGTCTCGACCGATGAGCGCTTAAGCACAAAGCCCCATGCAATAACAACACCGCGTCTCTTGTCCCATTCAGCGGGACCCTTCGACCCGCGAGTCTTCTCGCCTCACCTTCACCATGCGTCTCCTGCGGCTAGCCACAGCCGCTCTCACCAGCGTTGCTCTTCTCATACCGTCATGTCACTGTGAGTACAGCGAGACCGGCGCCCGTCTGACTCGGCGGGGCCCAAGAACCCTGGAGCTTGGCTTCTAACATGTCCCCAGCACATTCCCAGTCGCGGAACCCCGTGACTGCCATCTCGTCCATCGAGGACGTCGCGCTTAAATCATCGACGAAGAGCATCACCGCGCAGTCGCACTTCGACCTACACTTCACTCTCCACGGCGGAAACCAGAGGATACGTATGGCCCTCGAGCCTAACCCCGACATCCTCTCCCACGACGCCCACGTCACGCATCTCGACTCCAGCGGCAAGATCCGCACCGTTGAGCCGGTCGACCGACTGAAGCACCGAGTCTTCCGTGGAAGCGCCTATATTCTGTCGCCGAGTAACGAGTGGATCAATACAGGCTGGGCAAGGATAACTGTGCGCCGGGATGGGGCGAACCCCATCTTCGAGGGTGCGTTTCGCCTCCATGGCGATCATCACCATATCCACACTGTCTCGAACTACAACAGGGTGAAGCACCCCGAGGATCCGGCACCCGTCCCTCCGAATGACGCTGCGGGTTCGAGCGGCGAGTACATGGTTGTGTGGCGGGATTCCGATATCATGGAGAACTGGCAACCGCACGACGAGTTGAGAAAGCGTGGTGATTTCGGGAGGGTAGCGTGCGGGTCCGACGATCTCACCTTCAACGCCAACTACAAGCGCGATGAGGGCACTTCCTTCCGCGGGCAATCTGCCCGTTCACTCTTCGGTCGACAGTCCGACGAGATTCCGGGCAATAACGGCGCCGGGATCAACCTCGTCGACTACATTGGCTCTACCTCTGGCTGCCCCGACACCCGAAAGGTAGCCCTTCTAGGTGTTGCCGCGGATTGCAACTACCGACAGGCGTTCGACAGCGACGATGACGCGCAGGACAACATCGTTCAGCAGATCAACTCCGCGTCGGCAGCGTACGAGAGCACGTTTAACATCTCACTCGGCCTTCAGAACCTCACGATCCTCTCCGAGGACTGCCCTGCCTCTGCACCTGACGGTGCTCCCTGGAACGTCGGGTGTAGCGATGATACCACGATCACGGACCGGTTGAGTCTCTTCTCCGAATGGCGCGGCCGGACCGAAGATACGAATGCGTTCTGGACGCTTCTGACGACGTGTCAGACCGAGTCGGCGGTCGGGCTGGCTTGGTTGGGCCAGGTGTGCACTCAAGGGTCTCGTCAAAATGACGGCGATAATTCGGGCGAGGTCATCTCGTCGACCAACGTTGTCGTTCGGACCCAAACCGAATGGCAGGTTATAGCACACGAAATTGGCCACACGTTCGGTGCCGTTCACGACTGTACCGCTGGCACGTGCCGCTCGGGTGACGACGAGGTGCAACGGTGCTGCCCTCTCGATTCCGATACCTGCGATGCGGACGCGCAGTTCCTGATGAACCCGTCTACGGGCCGCGGCATCGATTCCTTCTCTCCCTGCAGTATCGGAAACATCTGTGCGTCGGTTGACCGGACGGCCGAGAAGTGTCTCGTGGACAACCGGGATGTCACTTCCTTTACTGGCGGGCAGTGCGGTAACGGTATCGTCGAGACGGACGAGGATTGCGACTGCGGCGGCGAGGAGGGCTGCGACAATAACCCGTGCTGCGACGCGGAGACGTGCAAGTTCACGTCGAACTCGGTGTGCGATCCGGCCAACGAAGACTGCTGCACCGACAGCTGCCAGTTCTCCTCCAAAGACACGGTTTGCCGTGCCAGCACCGGTCTCTGCGACCCCGAGGAGAAGTGCTCGGGTGACTCGTCCCTGTGCCCGAGCGACGAGCATCAGGATGACGGTTCCGAGTGCGGCGAGGATGGGGCGGGCCTGACGTGCGCGTCGGGACAGTGCACATCCCGTGACCAGCAGTGCCAGTCCGTGGTGGGCGGCCCCAACAACTCGAGCGACGTCACCTCCTGCGAGTACTCGCGCTCGTGCTACGTTGCCTGCCGATGGCCGGGCCTCCCGGAGAACCAGTGCAACGTCATGAACTCGTTCTTCCTCGACGGTACGCCGTGCCCCGGCGGCGGCAAGTGCGACAATGGCGAGTGCAAGGACGGGTCGTTCGGCAACGAGGTGGAGGAGTTCTTTGACGAGAATAAGAACATCATCATTCCCGTGGCTTCGGTGGTGGGTGCTATTGTCGCGCTCGCGCTGCTCTGGTGTCTGTTCGGTGCGGTGCGGCGGCGGATGGCGGTAAAGAAGCGGAATACGTTGAACAAGTCGCCCGCGGCTTCGGAAGCGAACAACTGGTCTGCGTACGGGGGACAATACGCGCCGCGCGGGGAGGGGCTGGGCCTGACGGGCGCAACGGAAGCTCCCAGGAGATCACCCACGACCACAAACCCGCCACCGGCTGCGGGACCCCCGCCGCCGTATCCGACACACCAGGGCTATCAGGGTAGGCCCCCGCCTCCGGTGCCGCGGAGGCCGAGCATGAGGTACGCATAGGCGCTGCCCGTCTTCCTGGTCACCGTGCTGGCTGTGGCGGTGCGTTGGCCCGGCGAGGAAATGTCTTGAGCGGGACTGTTTTTCATTGTGTCTTTTATTGCATGGTTCGGCGTTGGGGGGATTCATTAGTTGAGTATAGAGCGCTGGAGCGGCTAGCGGAGGATGGAGGAACAGCGGAGACGGCGAGGGGTAATACCCGTGGACTACCATGTCAGCGATAGAGCAGAGACGAGGTACATAGCTAGCGGGATCTATACATATGTTCAAATAGCACATGTTCTGTTTCATGTCTTGAGGCCAGGTGATACCAAATTCATTCGCTATTTAACGCTAGGCAAGTACAAGATCCCATCCCCGTTCTACCATGCATGTTCAGTGAAGGTATGACCGCGGTTCGTGAGAGGCAGTGAGGGGGTTATCGCCGGCGGGGCTTCTGGCGGGGGTCCTCCTCGAAGCCGCAGAGAATGCGGGTGAAGTGGAGGCGGGTTCCGGGGATGCTCTGCTGCTGTTAGCGTTGATCCAGGGGGGAGCCAGGAGAGGAGATGGGCGGGTGGGATGATGGCTTAGATGCCGAGGCCGGGGCATAAGGGGGGGGGTGTAAAGAGGGAAAGTAAAGCAAGGGGGGGTTAAAAGAAGGAAACGTACGTCCTGCCTGCTGAGGGCATGCATCAGTAATAGCTCCGGGTCGGAGAGCACCTGCGCGGCCATCCGCCTCTGCTCCACGGCGCGGAAGCCCTCCCTGTCAGACCTCCGGTCGTTAGCTTTCTTTCTGTGTCCGCTCGCCCACGGGGTTCATGCCCGCAGATATATCCCCGGTCCCCCGTGGAGGGATAGGAAAGTGAGGGGATCTGGGAGGTGGTGATGGGACATACTCGAACTCGTCGGAGCTCTCCCCGGGGTCCTTCCCCCGCGCTTGGCGGTCGCGCATGGCCTCTGTGAAGCCGGTTGACTGCGGCGGTCGATGGCCCCGCGCGGGTTGGGTGGACATTTTGGCGGGTTGATATCCGATGTTGGTCTTGTAGGTGAGAGTGGAAGTTGCTGGTTAAATGTACACAAGTAGTTGAAGTACTCGGGTGTGTATGTACTTGTAGACGGTGGACTTGGGCCCCTTTCTTAGGAAGTCCCTGAGACGCAGTCCAGAATTATCTGCTCTGTAAGACTTGCCATAAAGCGGGTTTCAAGACATATTAAGACGGCAGGGCGAGAGTATCGCGATGGTGTAAGAACACGGCCAACTCGGCGGGTGGGGTGGACCCTTGGCGGCGCTGTCTCCGGCTTCCGCCTGCTTACGTAATCCGTCAGCTGCCAGTCCCATGTGCTTGCCGCCCCGAAGCTCCCGCACTTACTTACGTGTGCCTGGACTGCACACCGCAACGCGCAACGCGCAACCACGACAGGCAGGCTACTCTCGACCTTCTCTACACCTCCGGCCTTGCGCCTTAGTATCCCGAGTTCGCCCCGGACCGCTATACAGCAAAACCGAGACCCGGGAATGGCCGGTCCGCCATGTCCGACTCTGCAGATGCCCCGCTGATCCAGCGGCACGACGACCGGGTGAGCGATGGCGCCGAGACCCGGAAGCTGGTGGAGGGGAAGCCCGGGGTCTTCGTCTGGATGCTCACCCTCTCCGCCGGCATAAGCGGGCTGCTATTCGGCTGTGAGTCGCCGCCATCTCCGGAGAAGGCCGCCTCCGTAAGCTAACCAGCTCAGACGACACCGGCGTGATATCCGCGACCCTCGTCTCCATCGACGCCTCCCTCTCCAACCGCCTCCTCACCTCCCTCGACAAGTCCATCATAACCTCGTCGACCTCCCTCTTCGCTCTCCTCGCCTCCCCGCTCACCTCCCTCTTCGCCGACCGCTACGGCCGGCGCCGCGTAATCCTCCTCGCCGACGCCCTCTTCACCGTCGGCGCCCTCCTCCAGTGCGCCGCCTCGAGCGTGTGGCTCATGGTCGCGGGGCGGTGCGTCGTCGGCGCCGGCGTCGGCGCCGCGAGCTTCGTCGTGCCGCTGTACATCGCCGAGATCGCGCCGGCGAGGTACAGGGGCATGCTCGTCACGGCGAACGTGCTGTTCATCACGGCGGGCCAGGTGGTGGCGTACATCATCGGGTGGCTGTTTGCCGAGTACGGGGCCCCCGCGACGGGGTGGAGGTGGATGGTCGGGCTCGGGGCCGTGCCGTCCGTGATACAGGCCGTCGTGGTGATGTTCATGCCCGAGACGCCGAGGTGGCTTGTCATGCGCAAGCGCGCGGACGAGGCCAGGAACGTTGTGGAGAGGATATTCGGCGGTGGGACTGGGGTTTCGAGAGTGGCGGACACTGTGGTCAGCGAGGTTGAGGTTGAGATCCGCGAGGAGGAGGTCGCGAGGAGGATGAGAGGGCAGGGGCCCGCGGGCTGGAAGGAGCTGCTGACGGTGAGGAGGAACCGGCTCGCGTTGATGATCGCGTGCCTCCTACAGGGTCTCCAGCAGCTCTGCGGATTCGTAAGTGCCTATTCCCCACTACGAGGTTGGGCTTCTACTGACACGACCCAGAACTCTCTCATGTACTTCTCCGCGACGATCTTCAAGATGGTCGGCTTCCCAACCCCAACCCTCACCTCTCTGAGCGTATCCGGCACGAACTTCGCCCTTACCGTGGTGGCCATCCTCACCATCGACCGCGTCGGCCGCCGCCGCATGCTCCTCGCCTCCATACCCCCAATGGTTGCCGGCCTCCTCCTGGCGGCCTATGGCTTCACGCACGTCACCATCGACGTCACCCCCTCGAGCACCTCCGAGCCCCCCGACTCGGGTCCCTCGCAGCGCTACGGCGCGACCGTGATCCTCACGAGCATCATCTTCTACGTGGCGTTCTACGCGCTGGGTCTCGGCAACGTCCCCTGGATGCAGTCCGAGCTGTTCCCCCTCCCCGTGCGGTCCCTCGGCAGCGGGCTCGCGACGGGGACGAACTGGCTGGCGAACTTTGTGGTGGGGCTCACGTTCCTGCCGCTCATGGATGTGCTGGGGCCGGCGAGGACGTTCGTGGTGTACGCGCTTGTGTGCTGCGTGGGGTACGGCCTTGTGTGGGGGTGGTATCCCGAAACGGCGGGGCTGAGTCTCGAGGAGACGGGGGCGCTTCTGGAGGGGTGGTAGTGGTGCCCCTTCTGGTCTCTAGGGAGTGATCGCTTTTTTGGATAGGATGGGGAGTTCCGGAGTTAAACGTGCTTTTGAAACGTACTTTTGAGATTCTGCACCGCAGTTGTGCTTAGCATATTTCCAAGCAGGCGTCTTTCAGTTCGTTCTTGTCCATCGGGAGCTCCGGTGATGGCTCGGTAAGGCCAAGCTTTTCTCGGAGGGCCAGCCACGCGTCCAGAATCGGCGATGCTACCCTGAAAAGAAGCCCGACGCCGTGATTCCCGCAATATTCGCGCCGTATAAGGAAAACGGACAGGGGTCTCTGCCCGATGGTAGCCAGCCGGTTCCAAGCTCCAGCGATCCGTTGGGAATAAATGAGAAGAGCGATAAAATCTTGTGCAGCCTGAGATGTCGTGATGCGTTGAGGGAGGGAGAAACGCAGCCGAGATTACTGAGAGAGTTCACCAAAGGCTCGGCCGAGATGCCGGGTCCGTGTTGGCGGGATGGGGCCGGGTGGAGCCGCAGCTGTCGGACGGCGGAGAGCGCACTGTACATATCGAGCCGGCGTCTCCATCTCGGTTAAGCTCGGGAGCGAGCCGCTTGCCGGGGCCAATAAGACGGGCGGCGGCGGAAATATAGAGCATGGCATTATTATATCAAAATCAGGTGTTTTCCGCGTTACATCCTCCTCGCCCTCGCGAGCGGGCTCTTTCCCCGCAGGTCTGGCACCGAGCTGGCATAGTTGGATTCAATGACGCAGTTTGATGGCAATCGCAGGGCCCAGAATGCGGGGGATACATCATGAGAATCGCGAGGTGCTGATGTAACTGGACGTTGAGAAGTTGGGGAAGCAACGATGACGGACTTCGAGGCCTGCATTCCCAAATCGGGCTGTCCACCGGGTCCGCCTGCCGCACGGTGCAGCCACACCCGGCCGAGCTGATGCAGGCGCGATGGAGCGGACGGTGTGCAGTTACTCACGCATGGCACCTCGTACGAAGCATCTTCTGGATTCGTCTGGAGGCTCTTGTTCGGCGTCTCCGCATTGGGTGCGGGCCCATGACCAGTTTCAATGCATTTTGTCCTTCTCATCCAAGGAATCCTGGCAGTCGCCATGGATCAACATGACAAACCCAACCCCAACCCAGCACCATATCGTCCCCATCGTCCCCACCCTGATCGCTAACGCTGCCGAGTATCCGTCCATTAGAAAGCCGATCCGCACGCTGCATGGAATCGGGCCCGCGCTTGCATAACCTCCCGGGCCCCGGCGCTCCACCACTGCTGGGGCGGCACAAGAGCCCGTGGGGCTGTGTCTCGGCCTTTGGTCGCGACCGAACGTGTCGGCGCTACGAGGGTGATACGGGGGTCACCCACCGTTCGATGCCGAGGCCGGGCAAGCTACGGCCGGGGCTCCTAGCCCAAGATATCAGGCGATCCTGACTTTTGCGGACGAAGCCGTATTTGGCTTGATGCCCAATTGAGGGTCGGCAGGGGTCACCCATGTCCAGTCGCAAAATCTTCACGCCGGCGACTAGAGAGGAAGCGGGTCCTCTGGTATTAATTGATATCTCAACGGCGGAACACCCGCTGAAGCATGATGAGACTAACAGCGGGTATTGGCGGGATGCAGGTGCATCTGGCAGGGCGACGGCAAAATTTTCCTTATCGCGCGGGCGCATTGGCCGGCCACAGGCACGCGAAGGCTTAACTCCGATCCAGTGCCCATTTAGGGGCTTTTGGGCCGACCCAGCGGACCGCCCCAGCGTTCGGCTCTTCGCCGCCCTTGGCCGGCCGCCGCGCTCGCGGAAAGTCGGCACTTCGGCGCCGGCGCATTTGTAAGTCGCAACGCCACCCTGACTCAGTGTGCCGCCGATTTTTCCTTCCCACCCCGCCCACCTTCGATCGGCTCGCACTCTTCAGTATCGCCTATGTCCGGGGCGCCCTTCTAGAAGGGTGGGGTGTGCCTCGGCCATGTCCTTCCTGTGGCTCCTATCACTAATACGGAACAGGGGTGCCGGGGTTTCGAGGCGCCAAGAATCCCGGGCCCGATCTGCCCTCGGCCCTTTACGAGGAAGTAAAAGCCGTGGTGTTGGGGCCGGCGTGGATACGTCACCTTGCTAGTGCCGTTCTCCCACGGTACGGTATGCCATCACGGCCTTTTAAGCTAGAGATTGCCCCCTCCTCTTCTTTTTCGCCTCCTCGTCCTTTCCCCTGACTTCCAATTGACTATACTCTGGCGCCTCTCCTCATCCGATTATACCTCGATCCTGCCCGCTCCCATATAATATCATCTCCATTGCTATACACAACCCCAGTCCCGACCCTCTCTTATACGGTCCTGTAGAGCCTCCCTGTAACATCAGTGCCTCTTCCATCCGCCAAGATGAATCCAGGGGACCCTCACCCCCGGCCCGCGAAAGCCGACGAGGCTGGTGACGCGCCGACGAGTTACTACCTCTCCCGCCCCAGTGACGAGATCGAGCGCCCCTCCACGCCCTCCACCTCCTCCTCGCGCGCCGTCTCCATGGACCGCGTGCCCACCCACCACGACGACCCCGCCGCGCTGGAGCGCATAGCCACGTACCGGAGCCAGCATGACGAGACCGTCGGTAGGAGAGTCAGCACGAGGCTGTCGAGCCTGCGGAGGAGATCGAAGCCCCTGCCGGGCTTTGGCGCCGGGAAGCCGTACCCGCCCATGCTCCCCTCGTCGGACGACTACGTTGTCGAGTTTGACGGGCCCGACGACCCCATGCACGCGCAGAACTGGCCCCTGAGGAAGAAGTAAGCTCACACCCCCCTGCTCGTCCCCTCTCTAGGCGCGGAACAACTAACACTGGAGAACAGAATCCTCATGGCCGTCATGCTCGGCTACACGACCATGACCTCCTCCTTCGCCTCGTCCATCTTCTCGCCCTCCATTACCGCCATCGCGGCCGAGTACAACGTCGGCACCGTGACCGCGACCCTGGGCCTGACGTGCTTCGTCCTCGGCTTCGCCTTCGGGCCCACCTTCTGGGCGCCGCTGTCCGAGCTCCGCGGCCGCCGTCTCCCGCTCATCCTCGCCATGTTCGGCTTCACCATCTTCTCCGTCGCGTGCGCCGCTGCCAAGGACCTCCAGACCGTCATCATCTCGCGCTTCTTCGCCGGCCTCTTCGGCGCCGGCCCGCTCGCCGTCGTGGCGGCGGTGTTTTCGGACATGTTCGACAACCGCACGCGAGGCATTGCCATCACCATCTTCTCCATGACCGTCTTCACGGGCCCCATGTTCGCGCCCTTTGTGGGCGGATACATCATGGAGAACCCCAAGCTCGGCTGGCGGTGGACGGAGTGGATTCCCGCTATGATGGGCGGCCTGGCCTTCCTGCTCGACCTGTTCTTCCTCGAGGAGACGTATCCGCCGGCCATCCTGGTGCAGAAGGCCTCGGAGCTGCGCCGGCGCACGCTCAACTGGGGCATCCACGCCAAGCAGGAGGAGATCGAGGTGGACTTCCGCCAGCTGGTGACCCACAACTTCAGCCGGCCCATGCGCATCCTCTTCGGCGAGCCCATCGTGCTACTGCTCACCATCTACACCGCCTTCATCTACGGTCTCCTCTACCTGTTCATCACCGCCTACCCGACCGTCTACCAGAAGATCCACGGCTTCTCGCCGGGCAACTCGGGCCTGCCCTTCATCGGGCTCATCGTCGGCCAGTTCCTCGCTGGCGTCTTCGTGCTGGCCCAGCAGCCGTGGTACAACCGCAAGCTTAAGGCCAACGGCGGCGTGGCCGTCCCCGAGTGGCGGCTGCCGACCGTGGTGGCCGGCGGCGTGTCCTTCACGCTGGGCGTCTTCTGGTTCGGGTGGACGGGCTTCACGCCCGACATCCACTGGATCGTGCCGACGCTCAGCGGCATCCTGACGGGCTTCGGGCTGCTGTGCATCTTCCTACAGTCCATCAACTACATCGTGGACGCCTACCTCATGTTGTAAGTGCCACTGTTTCTCAAAGCCAACTTCAGTCCCATGATAGCTAACACTCTTCTCAGTGCCGCCTCGGCCCTCGCCGCAAACACCTTCCTCCGGTCCCTCGCGGGCGCGGGCTTCCCCCTCTTCGCGCAGCAGATGTTCAAAGGCATGGGCATCCAGTGGGCCGCCACGCTCATCGGCTGCGTCGCCGCCGTGCTCGTGCCCATCCCCATCCTGTTCTACTTCTACGGCGCGCGCCTGCGGGCCAAGAGCAAGTTCGCGCCGGTGATGGACAAGGCGCCGACCGACGTGGCGCATGAGGGGAAGGAGGGAGATGACGCCGTATAAGCCTCCTCTGGCTTGTTGGTGGAAAAATTAATAGGATCCTGGGGTGTATATACCGTCATACCTTCAGCGTTGGGTATAGGAATTCGTCAGACATGACTTCTTTTTGGGGTGGTTGCATTTTGGTTTATGGGAGGGAAAAAGCGATTGCGTTCACTTACAAGTCATGACAGGTTCACGCATATATATCCATAATATTATATCTTAATGCCATCTATAGACTCTTGATATTAAGACAACAGTATCGTCATCAACGCACTTCATATGTCTTTGGAGTGAGAGATGAATTCAGGAACTCCATTAGAGGCGAGTAGGTCAGGGTTCTTGAGCTGTCCCTGTCGTGCGCTGTCTTATACGCCTCGTCCCACGCAGGGGCGCTTGTCTCAAACATGGATTCCAGAAGGCGAGATGGCAAGTGTTACGTGCGTGTCTAAGGCGTCGCTCGGCTCCGACGAGAGTCCCATTCTTGCTCTTCGGGTGTCTTGCTTTGCGGCCGATTCTCACCGGCTCGCTCGTAGCTTTCGCAGAGATGCCGCCTTCCGGCATACAGGCTGGGCCAAGAAGCTCTTCTTGCCCCTGCTCCGCCTTCACGCTGAGCTAGGGCTAGGGGCAGATACTTTGCTCTAGGTGGATTTATGCGGGCTACGCAACCAATGTACAAAACCAACGAAACGGCCGGTCTATCCCATCGTACTTTCATGTCCTCGCTCCTGGCACTATGTACACCGAGCCCCCTACGCGTTCTTCTGCGCCTGCTGCTCCTCGTAGTACAGCTGCTCCGCCGACGTGATGCACTGCATGTTCGCCCCGAGCTTGTTGATGGTCTCCTGCCACTCCTCCGTCTCGTCCGAGTCGAACACGATGCCGCCGCCTGCTCCACGTTAGCGTCACTTCAGCCCACCCTGCAGCAGAAATTGGGAACTCACCAGCCTGGAGGTACGCAACCCCGTCCTTCACCATCATCGTCCGCAGCGCAATGCACGTATCCATTGCGCCCTCCACGCTCCTCCCCGCGGCATCCACCCCGCCGTACCCGAAGTAGCCCACCGCGCCTGCGTACACGCCCCTCTTCTCGCGCTCCAGCTCGGCAATTAGCTCCATGGCCTTGACCTTGGGCGCACCGCTCACGGTCCCCGCCGGGAAGATGGACCGGAACGCGTCGAACCGCGTCTGCCCCTCGCGCAGCACGCCCGACACCTGCGACACGAGGTGCTGCACGTGGCTGAACTTCTCCACCACCATCAGGTGGTCGACGCGCACCGTGAACGGGTCGCCCACGCGGTTCACGTCGTTCCGCGCGAGGTCCACCAGCATGACGTGCTCGGCCCGGTCCTTCAGGGAGCTGCGGAGCTCCTCGGCCAGCCTCTCGTCCTCCTCGGGCGTCTTCCCCCGCTTGACGGTGCCCGCGATGGGGTGGCTGATGATGCGGCCGCCCTCTGACTTGGCCAGCAGCTCGGGCGAGGCGCCGACGATCTGGAAGTCGCCGCAGGTGATGTAGAAGAGGTAGGGCGACGGGTTGACGGTGCGGAGGTGGCGGTAGATGTTGAAGGGGTGCAGGTTGGTGGGGCGGGCGAAGCGCTGGGAGGGCACGGCCTGGATGATGTCGCCGCTGACGATGTGCTCCTTTAGCCGCGTGACGTGGGACTCGTAGCCCGCCTGGCCGACGTTGGACTTGTACTCCTGACCGAGCACGACGGGCTCCTGCTCGGGGATGGGGATCTCGGGCGCGTTGAGCACGCCCACCAGCTCGTCGATGCGGGCCTTGGCCTCGGCGTAGGCGCCGTCCAGGCCGCCCAGGTCCTCGGGCACGTGCAGGTAGGTGATGACCTTGATGACGCCGAAGAAGCGGTCAAAGGCCACGACGGTGTCGAAGAGCATGAACAGCGACTCGGGGACCCCCACGACGTCCTTCATGTCGTCCCGCCTCGTCTTGGGCTCAAAGTACCGCACGCAGTCGTAGCCCACGTAGCCCACGGCGCCGCCGGCCATGGGCGGCAAGGTCACGCCGTCGATGTTGGCGACCACATACCTGGCCAGCTCCTCCTCGAGCCCGGGCAGCGGGTCGACCTCGTCGCCGTGGCCCTTGCCGGTCTTGATGATCTTGCGCGGCGCGGCGCCGACGAAGCTGTAGCGGCCGACCTTCTCGGTGGCGGCGCTCTCGAAGAGGAACGAGTAGGCCGAGTTGTCGCGCGAGCTCGCGTGCGCCGAGACCTTGAGGTAGGCGGCGGACGGGGTGATGAGGTCGGACGAGATCTGGCGGTACACGGGCACGAGGTTGGGCTTTGGCGAGCCGGGCGGAGTGGGCTTGGAGAGGAACGACCGGACGGTCTCGACGGGAGGCACGATGCCTCGCTGGTGAGGTCAAGGCGGGGCTCCGTCAGTCACTCTGGTCTCTGCGGAGCGCCTGCAATGGCGGCGGGGTTGGGCAACTGGGACATACCGGTGCCGCCATGGTGATATTCCGGGCCGGGGTGGCGGTTCGAGGCGGGAGTGGTGGTTTGTTCGTGGTTGAGTCACGGTGGTGTATATGTATGTATAGTGGGGGTTTCGAGGTTGCACACTGAGAAGTGGGATGTGGGCATTTTCTGTGCCGCTATCGCTATCTGACTACGTACAATTAGCGGGGACCTCTGCATTCCCGCCCCGGCCGCCGCCCTTCTCCGCCCCAGCTTACTGGCTTGGCTATTTGGGCGTGTCATTGCAACTTGTTAAATCTCGCGTCACCGTAGAGCTGCGGACCTGGAGAACTTCCGGCCCCTCCGTAGTACACAGAGATCGGCCACGCTTCGGGGCTGGGCCGAGGTCGGCGTTGTAGTGTAAGAAGGGCGCCTGGGATAATTATGGGCAGCCCCATCGAGAAGCTGGCTATTAACACAATGAAATACAACAAGAAAGGTAACCCGATACGACCAACCCTCGCACGATCCTCCTCTCTTCTTCACTGAACCGCATGGCTCCCGGGATACACAAGTCGTCTTCGCGCGATCCACGTCTCCTCTTCACTGAACCGCATGGCTCTCGGGACACGCAAGCCGTCCCTTTAGCTCTCCACGGCCGCCGCCTTCACCCCGAGCAGCCTCCCCCCCTCGAACCCGATAACGTAGTACTCCGCCCTCGTCGCGTCCTTGCTGATCCTGTACACCCTCACATCCGCCCCCTTGACCGCCTTCGTGACGGCCTCAACCAGGTCGCCGTACTCCCCGCCGCGATTCCAGTCCGACGTGTCGCGGATGTCGACCTCGGCGTTGCTCGGGTCCTGGTGGTCGACCACTTTTGCAAACTCCTCTGCTCTCCGTTGTTAGCATTAGCCACCAAATGAATAAGACAGATAAGGAGGACGAGTGGGGCGAAAACGAACCTTCGTCGGGGAGATCCTCGCCCTTCCACCGCAGACAGACGGGCAGGAAGCCCTCGTCCGCGTCACTGACGTAGAACTTGCCCTTGGTGGCATCCCCCAGCACCTTGGGCACCTCCTCTCCCTCATCCACGCTCTTCAGCTCCTTGTTCGGCCTCGTCGCCGCCGCGTGCGTCCGCCCCTTCATAGGGTCCTGGTTTGCCTGCTCCAGGAAAGAGGCGTACGCGTCGTCGGAGGCCATCCTCGTCTGTGTCGCGGGTGCAATTCTCCGGGTTCGGACAGTTGCAGCTTGGAGGCAAGTCGTTGGGACGCGGGCAATGGTGTGGTATGGTGCTGTTCGGCCGCTTGCGAGGCGTGTCGCGCGGAGGATCGGGGCTAGCTTGACGGGCATTCGTATGTCCACGGGTGAACAATTGGGGAAACGGAGGACGGGCGGCGGCTCGGTGGGGGCGACGGCTGGGCGGATTTATGTGTGTGGCGCGATGTATGGGAGCTCAGTGGTCTGGAACTGGGAAACCTGCAAAAACAGCTGCCTGAAATCCTTGTATGCGTGACCCTGCCATGACGCACATGGCGGGGCATGTGCCTCCCAATCCGGCAACACGCATTCTCGCCGTCCACTCCGCTCTCGTCTCCTCAATCTCCAACCGGGCTCCGACATGAACCACTGCCATCGCACGAAACGCCGCCTTGTTGGAATCTCATGTCGCTCATATTCATCAAGTATGTAACCTAGCAACACAACCCAGAAGGACAAAGCCTCTATGCACGAGGCCCCCTCTCCGCCAGCCAAATCCCATATCCGTGTTTCAACAAAAAGAAAAGGCAAGAGAAGGACATATTGTACAAGAACCGTGCCGACCCCTCCGCTTCCGTAAACTCCTATGCCATTTAGAACAAAATCCGAGTTGCGAGGGATGCGACCCGTAGGGCCAAGAGACCCATCCCGATCCCTGCTTTCCCGGGTACTTGGGGAATTTTATGAACCAGACACCAGAACACCAGTTTCGAGGCTATCGCCCAGTCTCGGGGCGCCGTACACTGACGAATGCCTTTCCGTGACATGTGCTGAGAACCAGGATTGGCCCCAGAAAATAAAAAGCGAAGACGCAGCCTGTGTCTGCCAAGACTACCTGAAGTCGATGACGGCAAGCTACAACCATTTGTTAGAAACCATGGGACACGGGGGGGTGGTCGGCACTGCTTACCCTGCTGTTAACGCCATAAGCGAGCTTCTGCCCCATCGCGTCCCAGCACAGACAGTGCTCGTCCTCCTCGTCGCTCTCACTGTTGGCCTTCGGGCTCGACCACGCCGGGTGCGGCGTGCGATTCCAACTGGCTCTTGGCATGGCATGATCCCCCACCTTCCAGATAAGCACACGGTTGCAGGTGGCCCCCGCGATGAAGGCGCCGTCCGGGGTAAAGGCCAAGGCCACAATGGGCGACTCCATTGTTAGGAAGCACTTCGGTTTGCTGTCGGGCATGCGCGCATTCCATATCAGGATTGAGCAATCGTCGCTGCCCGTAGCAATAAGCCGCTCGTCATCCATAGGGGTCGCCTGCAGCGGCTGCCACTCCATGGCCGTGATGGCTCCCGAGTGCGCCGATATCGACCGCCGTTGACCTGTCTCATCCCAGAGCTGTGTGCAAGAGTTGTCAGTACAAAGCCGGAACATACCCGGATTAGTAGACTTACGTCGAGGGCTCCCCTGTCGCTGGCTGTAGCGGCGAGCTTCGACCGCCAGTCGAACAGGACTTGGGTGAGGTTATCGTCTGGTCGGGTATCAAAGTTTCTCGCTAGAGTGATCGATGTGCCGGTGCAGTGGAGCGCCTGGAAAACGTCTCCACCGCAGACGAGGAAGTCTGTCTCGTTGATCCAAGCCACATCTAAAGGCCAGTTCGTAAGGTCGTGGCCGCGCAAGTGGTACGACAGCCCGTTTGACGTCGCTGCGCGGAAAACGGTCACAACCGCGCTTCCGTTCTCAACACCGACGGCGAGTACGGCGGCATCCGTAGGGTTCCATCGCAGCTTGATTATGGGCGGCTCGGAGATCTCGAAGCGCTGAAGATGCGCGCCGCCGGAGCTCCAGATGTTTATGCTCGCCTTGTAGCCATAGTCGGTCGCAACGGCAACCGCCGTGCCGTCCCAGTTCCAGGCCAGCGCGGTTGTCGTGGCGTTGGCGTGAGTTCCCTCCTCGACCAGATCGTAGCATGGCTGGTCTGCGCCGTTCACGTGACTCGAGGGCGTTCTGTCGCCGTTGGGCAGGCCGCCGCCAGGTGTCGCGCGAGTAACGGTCCAAACACGGGCTAGCGCATCCGTGCCAGCAGCCGCCAAGCTTGACGGGTCTTTGGGGTTCCATTGGCAGTGCAGTAAAACCGGGGCGTTTGCTGAAGGCCCGCTGCCGCCGCGAGGCGTCGCTCCCGAGGTCGTGTCCTCGTCCCTGAGGCGCAAAAACGTCGTGTCGGGCGCGAGCTCCTCGACTTTGTCGATTTGAGTGCCTTGGTCTGGGCCGTCTGTTCGCGGAACTGCGATTGGCGGCGCTTCGCGCTCCAAGGGAGATGGATAAGCGTGGTTGCTCTCTCCTCGGCCGTTAAGATCAACCCCGTCCATGGGGCTCGTGGCGGAGTCTGTTTGGTTTTCAGAGCCGTTGCTGAGGCGCTGCTTCTTTGGCATCGGCGGCGAGCCATCCCATTGCTCCTGTCGGCTTGGCGGCCTTGCTTCGATCTGGCGTTTTCTCGATAGTCGATCAACCTCCTCCGCAATTCCGTCCTCCTCTACCGCACCCTCCTTCTCGGCATCGTCCAATTTGCGTGGTGGTTGCACCACCAAGGGACCAAACAGACCCGACTGCGGCTCCTCGAACGCCACCCCACGCTCAGACACCTGATGTAACCAGTCAGTTTCTGCCACATAGTGGTCGTGAACAATCGTGCGTAGGCGGCAACGAAAAATTAAGCGACCCCGACCGGGTGAGGCGATGAGATTGGTGAAGACCAAATGCGTGGAATAAGAGTTTCGGCGGTGACAGGCGTGGGGGAAACGGCTGCATGGACCATGAAACGTACCTGTCTTTGTGCATATTGCCGTTCGAGTGAGTGGTAGATGAGCCCTCGGTTGATTACCGACACGAGCGCATGGCTCTTGACGTGAGGCGCAAAATCAAAATGCCGATGGGGCTCCTTGACGTGCCACTCCTTTTGGAATTTGGCGGCCGTTTCACGATAATCTGCGGGCGCGAGAATTCAAAGGTCAGGATACACGGAACGCAGAACATGGGGGGGTTTCCCGCCACTCGAAGCCTGATGGGAGCGGGTGCCGTCTCCGATCTCACACAAACGCCGTGGACAGAATGTGAGTACGTACTTCCTTCGAGTAGATACCTGCAGCGTGACCCCGGGGAGGAGTCAAAACGTTAGCAACGAAAATCGGGCTTCGTGCCCGGGCGGACGCCGGCGAGCGCGCGGAAACGGGGGGGCCCCGTCGGGGTGGAACGGGTAGGGGGCGTGAGGCTGGATCTTCACTAACCGCCAGACGAGATAGTTCACTCGATCCGAGTTGAGAAGCTCCTTCATGGCGGCGGGCGTGCAGCCGCTGTCGGGCTGGGGCGAGGGCATCGAATCGGGCGGGGGAAATGGCTCGCGCGCCGAGACGGCGTCCGGGAGCGCATTCGCAGGCCGTGGAGGTTCGACTGAGTCCATGGATACGCCCGTGTCAGGATTTCGAGATTGTTGATGGGGGGAAAAGGATGGGGTGAAGAAGAGGACGGGTGGATTCCCAGCTGGCGAATTTTCGGGTGGTCTGCCTTTGCTGCTAGTTAGTGTACATCAGGTACGGTCGCACCAGGCCGATACCCCAGGTCCAGAGGTACCTGCCTCGCGACGACGGGGTGGGGCGGGACGGCGGGGCGTGGGACTACATACGGGGGCAGGGACAGGGCGATGGGTGCTGCTGGCGTCCGTGGTGGGCGGCGGCGAACGCTGAACGTGGTAACAGCGGGCCCCCGGTAGCCGAGAGCAGCCACCGTGCAGGGAGCGCCTGGCCAGCACTCGGCACGCCGCCTCGAAATTCAGATTGGACTGGGCTGCTGGAGCAAGTACGAGCAATCTACCGAGTAAGGGTTTTAATCGATCGTTGATTACCCACCATGGCGCACGCAGGCGAACCGTGGCGTACATGTATGCCCAGAATACCGAGTACAGCACACGCCACGCCATGAAAACCTGGGAGATTGGGCCCTTCCAGCTGGGGCCGCGACGAATGGCCGGCGGCCCCAGAACATGGGCAACCCTGATACAAGGCAATTGTTCCCCGGCCCCCGAGAGACAGCGTCCCTTGCTTCTGTTTTACCAGGACCGGCGACCGTGGGACAAAGGTCGATCCGGTGACAACGACCCAGAACCAGACGAACCGTATCAGGAATAGGCGCCGAACTAGGATAGGGATTATGGATCCCGACCAAGGGTGCCGCAGGTACGTATCTCTCCATCTCTGGTCCTCGCCCCAATCGAGCCTTTTTTCATTTTCGTGAGGTACGCTGGGATTCAAGCTTTAGCCACAGGGCATTGGAAGCGGTGTCTCGCGAAGGAATTACCTTCATCTCGAACGCAGGACAGAGTGCGAAAGTGACCCTTAATCTTCCGTGAGTTCGTGACCGCCCAATCTACCAGACCTCGTACGTCCCACGCAACTTTGATCTGCAAGGCATCCCGAAATCACACACGCCCCGGTCTCCTGAGCACAAAGTCCCCCAGTTGGTACTCGCTGCTCGTCCGAACGAGCAGAGGCCACCCACTGATTCCTCCCCTGCCACCGTCCCTAGGCAGCAAGAACGGAGGTGCGAAGGCTGAGCTGTTTAACCTCAAGATTGGCATTATTCCAGCAACGGATGACCTCCGACTGCCCCTGTCGAACCCATCTCCGGGGCGCTGTGTCTTGTGCTGAAGATCGGCCGCCTGCGAGACCAGTTTCGCCACCGTCATGGGGAAACCTTGTGGAAGGACATGGGAAGCCACGAATCACTCGGCAGTGCGGGACTATCCCGTTTCCGGTAAGCCCACCCCCGTTCGCTCGCCAACAAATCATGTCACACGCCTTGGCAATCTTGAAAAGCATTTATTACCTGTTAAATCCTCAAACCCGCAACGAGCCGCACAAATACCCGACGGCAATCGCCTTGGGTGCCACAGCAGGCACAGACATCCAAGCGCTGACATCGGAAACCCCCGCAGGCCGAAGCCATGTTCCGGCGAAGCGGAATCGGCTGCGCAGGGGACCTTGATCAGCCTTATGACCGGGATATGGCCGCTTTAAACCTCCGAGCTCGAGGAATACAGTCTGGTGCGTGGGAAATCCCAGACCCGAGACACCCAGGAGTCCAGCCTGGGTCTATCGAGGCTCGCTCCCCGTCAATGTTCCACCGTGTCCACGCGCAAAGGATCAAGCACCCCCAAAGATGCGTCAGTGATCAATGCGTGCGCCATCTGCAAGCGGGAGACCTGTGCCCCACTTCCTACAAGGGTACCAAGTCCCCTGCCCATGCATGCCCGCCCCACTTCGCTCAAAATTAGCCAACACAGAGGCTCTGGGATTGGGCATCACGGCTGGCCGTCGTGAGTCAAGGCAACAGCGTCGCTGATGGGGCCGAAGGCAGTTGGGATGGAGAACAATTGGTGCTCAACCTTCCTGAGACTGTCTGAATAGTCTGCGTGTCATTGCCACACCTGCAGCCACCGGGCCAAATCTTGAACCAGACAAAGGAACCAGGGCTGCGCGCGGCACTTCGAGGCGTCCCGAATCGGGTACCCTTGCAAGATTCAAATTGGTCCGGACCGCGAACTGTTTCAAAACTTCCCGACCACGTGACCAAAGTTGAAAGGACTCCGCCATGACTAATGGTCCACGTGCCTTCCGGACCCTGGATGGGGGGATGGGAGCGGCCGGGATATTCCAGAGTTTTACCGTCTCGCCGGAAATCTTCTGGGCCGGAGCTTCGTCACAGGCAAGGTCAGCCAAGAAAGACAACCGCAAGGGACAGAGGCTGGTAGGCCTTCGAGAGGAACCCCGACAGCATCTTAACATCCCGCCGCCCGAAGACGTGACTACGACGACATCATGCCGCCCAGGATAAACATTCCGCCGGTCACCCGCACAATCCTCATCGTACTCGTCGTCCAGTCCCTCCTGAACGCGGCGATACGCTATCGGCAGTGGACGATCAACTCGAACATCGTCATTCCCTACCTCTCCTTCGTGCCACAGCTCTCTATCCTATACCCGTGGACGCTCCTGACGACGACGCTGGTGGAGAACAATGTGTTTACGCTGTCCATCTCAGCAGTGACTATATACCATGGAGGGAGGTATCTGGAGCGGGCTTGGACTTCGGCCGAGCTCGCCAAATTTGTCGCTATCGTCTCCTTTGTGCCGAACCTCCTCTCTTTCGCGACTATGGTGACGCTGTTCTCCCTGACGGGGAACGAGACCTGGACGTACGTACAAGACCGAGCTCCTGGCCACCTTACCTCGCAAGTTAACACGTTTGCAATAGCCTCATTGTCATCGGGGGGACTGTCCCTATACAGATCTCGCTCCTTGTCGCATTCAGCCAACTCGTCCCCGCGCATACGGTCACCCTCTTCCGCGGCATCGTCTCCCTCCGGGTGCCGCGCTTCCCGATCCTCTATATCGGTGCTGTGACAGTCCTCGCCATGACCCCTCTCCTGACGAGCGCCGCCTTCTTCCTCTCGATATACGGCTTCCTCACCAGCTGGACCTACCTGCGTTTTTACAAGCGCGTCTTCCCCGACCTGGACGCCTCGCAGCCCAGCTCCCTCCGAGGTGACGCGAGCGAGACCTTTGCCTTTGCCGAGTTCTTCCCCGGCCCCGCGAAGCCTCTCGTGGGCACCATCTCGAACGCAGTCTTTGACGTCCTGGTTTCCCTGCGTATCTGCACGCCATTCTCTCAGGCGGACATATCGGCCGCGAGAGGCGACAACAACTTCATTCAGAGGACAGCTCCCGGTGGTGCCAGGGCCGAGGCGGAGAGGCGGCGGGCTCTAGCCCTGAAGGCGCTCGACCAGCGACTCCAGGCCGCCGCGTCTAACCCGGGGCGGTCCCAACCCACGCCGCCGCCGAGGGAGCCTACAGGCCCGACAGTGCAGACGCAGCCACCGGCGAGCACGCAGACGGCGATGACGACGCAGCCGGCCGCGATGCTCGGGGAGACGAATTACACACCGGACAATGAGAGCATCGACAAGGCATCCGCCTAGATGCTCCGCACGATGGCGTAGCGGAGTCTTTGGAGTGAAGGAGCCATGTGCGGCGACCGAGGGGCGAAGGCTTTATTTGCTTAAAGGGAACCGGGGAAGATGTGAGGAACAATCGAGGGGGACTCACTATACCATACTTAATGTGTCGGGGGAAATTCCGGAGTCTGGGAGAGCCTGCGAGGTGTTGTTTGATTTTATGTTCCTGCTGTAGCTCTATGTGTATCTAAGTGTCCCTGAGGGACGTTCTGTTTCGTCTATTTCTTCGTTTTATGATTCATGTTCTCCTTGTTGTATATGCCGACGTTTTGCGCCAGGTGCGTTGAGTTTTAGACGCAAAGGAGTGCTGTCCTGTTGCACCCAAGTATCGCGAGCCCCTCTCTTGGGCTTCACTTTACGTGCTGGATTAGCGCGGGCCGTCTCGGCGCTCTACCTGTAGATATTATCGAGCTGGCCACTACCGGCGCCCGTCAACGATTGGTGGCAGACGCGTCACCATCGCTCGTCGGAATCGCATAACGTGACACAGCACGTGCATTGCTGGGGCCCCGGACGTACCGAGGGATCGATCCTCTCAACCGTTAAATGGACCCGTTTCGTCGATCGGGGAAATTGCACCCCTGCTCCGCTCTCACCCTTCTTGGCCGATCCCTCATTTATCTCCGCCCCCGTTCCCCGTGGGAACCCTGTCTGGGCGCCCTCGCTCGCCGAACCCCCGTCTCAGCCCGGTCCGTTGCTGTGGAGAGACCTCCCTTGCGACGGGATCGTTTTAGCTCCTTGGCGGTTTCTCAACGACCCCAGGCTGTTTTCCTTTCTTTTTTAACAAGAGGCTGAAGTTGCTGATTCACCCATTTCTTACTTTTTCTCAAGCGTCCGGGTTGTTTGTCAGGCATGGATTGATTCATGCTCGCGGACCGAAGGTGCCCCGGCGCATGCTGCATGCGAGCTGTACGTCGCCCATCCGGGAAGGGTTGGGCACCCTGCTTGGGTTCGGGGGCGGGTTTCTTGGGAATGGCTTGGAACGGCGTGACCGTTTGGCTGGGAAGCGAGCCGGGGTCTGGTTATTGGCCTGCTCGGTGTGGCGCGTGGAAAACACTGAGGAAGTGGCTGCGAGAGACGGAGCTGACTTGCAGGGCAGGGGTGGTTTCCCCGTTTGGGAAGGGATTGCTCGGCGAAATCTCTCTCTGGGACACGCACGGCGCCACGACATTCCGGGCTTTAAGGCTAACCCTGTCCGGCTAACACCGAGTATCCCCGTCACATGGCTCTGCGGAAGGAGGATTGACCTGCTGGGGCGGGGCCGGCTGGTATTATTCTTGGAGTGATCGGAGAAGTGCATAGCCGCCGTCCCTCAAAGCATCGGCGCGTCGCCGCAGGCAGGTAAGGGAATCCCGTCGTGTCTCAGTCAAATCGAACGGGCGGCACCCCGGTGTTCCACAACCTCATATGCGGCGCAAGATCGGCCGGGTACAGCTTCTCTTGGAGCGGGAGGGGCAAACGGGGGGCCGCCAGTCGCTGTTGCATTTTCGCGGGGAGCGTTTGCAAGTTACCGGGGTCGGTCGGGGTTCCATCCAGCAGGACGGGGTAGTGCCCACGACCCCAGGGGAGGAAAGAAAATGAATTACACATGGGGAGGGAGTGTTGAAGCGATCAGGGATGGTTGACAGGGGAGGCTGTCTCAGGCGCGGCGCCTGAATATGGTTGATTCGATCTGCGTCGATCGCAGGATAATGGGCCATGTGGGGATGCTCCCCTGTGAAGGGATCGTGGGACTATTTTCCGCCAAGGGCGTCAAGTCGATCTGCACTCGGTTCGGCCCACGATCGCGTTGGACGCAGCGGCCACTGAGCTTCTTACGGGCCCGCCAGCCATGAAGGCGGTTGGATAACTCTAAAGGGGCGGCAGTCACCCGACAAGCGTCCCTGCTGTGCGCCCGTGACGACATGGGCATTATCACAGAGTTGGCACCAGGAACCGGAGCGGCAATGGCGTTACACCGTGAGCGACAAGCCAAACCCGGATCCCCCAAGAGAGGCGATCCGAGGTGGCCGGGCGTTTGAAAGGGGCGATGAGATGAAACCCTTGAGAGCGCCTGGTATGAAAAGGTCTGTGCTTTGGCGGGAGCCGGACTTGGGCGCGCGAGCAGAAAGATCGTCGAGGTGCATTCTTGGCGAGGGCTTTCGGTGAGCAGCGGGCAAATGACAGTGTAAGCATTGCGGAGGGAGCAGCTGGCAAGAGGGGCGGGGCTCGTGGTGCATCGTATGACGCACAAAAACGTGTTCCACTTGGACATCTGGCCGTTTGTCTGCAGCGGTGACAGGACCCCCTTTTCTTTCTCCAGCTCTCACATTGTTGGTGGACTGGACCAAACAAGAACAAAGGTGGGCCCGTCCGAGCCCCAAAACCCCGCATACGACGTACCAAGTCCGACATGAGTACATACATTACATAGGCGATGGATGCTTCGATCCCGCAAGTGCCACCATCCGCCCCCCAAGCTGGCTGTCCCGTTGCAGTCGGGCCCCAAGACAGTGTCTTACCATGTGTACCTCGTACATACATACATCGCATCGCGCGTTGCACATCGTGCATATGCAGCCTCCCACAGAAGGGAAAGGGGGGGTCGCAACTGGACGCAGATGTGCAACCACGCCCGCCACAGCGCTCGAGAAGAGTCGGGCGAGCCGGAACTTTATCCGCAGCGCACCAGCTGGACTTGGCACACGCCCTCTCGCTCCCCGGACGGGAGCTCCTTGTGTCATCGGACGCCCCCTCCCGCCCTCCACACCCTCAAGATACGGAGCAATAAGTGGGTGCATTTGCCGGTTGCATGCAGGAGGCTGGGGAGGCGAAATGCCCGTCCAAGTCACCCCGTACCTTCTCTCAGCGCGCATGGAACACTCGTGTTGTGCGGATCCACCAGCCGCATGGAATGGGACGCGACAGTGCGAGTACGCGACGAAGGCGGAAGATTAGAGAAACAGGGCCGACGGACGGAGCTAATCGCGGCAAAATATCCCTCGGAGCACTACCCCAACCAAGAAGCGGAACAAGCCACTGGCCCGCCCGTGTTCTTGGTGCTTGCAGGATCGTGTGCTTCGGGGCGGTGTTTATGCGTGGGGGATGCGGGTATGACAAGGATTAATGGTTTGCGCCGTGGCTGGCGAGGGTACTTGTACTTGTTCGAGCTGGCGAGGGACAATTGAAGGGAATGAGATATGACAGCGTCTCGGGCTGTGCGACGGGCCTTCGGGGATCAACCCAGCCACTCTGCGGGCTCGATCCATTGCAGTTACTCGGACCGGGGCCGGGAAAGGGGGCTTACTGTGAGCAGCGGTCTGGGCCCATCCCGACGATAGTTGAGTCTGAACGGGATCGTCTCCATTTTGGCGCCTTCGATGCTTCCTTGCCCATGGATGCAGGAAGGGTATTGAGCCTGTCGAATAAATGGGTCTTGATTAGGCCGGGAACGCCAGATGCACACCCTCCAAGCACGGGTCATCTAGTGTTCCGCCAGCGTCTCCGCAGATCCGGAAATTAATGATATATCAAGGGCGTCCATTACCGAGTAGGGAGGGAGTGGTGTTTGGGTAGGGCAATACGGGACGGGAATGCCCTCATCTTCCGCCCGGCCAATAAACGCCTCAATAAGACCCCGTCCGTGCTTGGTCCCCGACAAGAGGCGGGATTACGTCCCGACAGCGGGACCACGAACACATCACGCGAAACGGAGAATAGCGGCGGCACTATAGGCGACGGGCTGGGCACGGCCGCATATCCTTTTGATCAGGTCGATGAAGAAGCCGGGCCCGGTCGATCACGACGAGATGAACCGCAGCCGAAAGATCTGGAAGGTTGAAACCCGGCGATCGTCGAGGATTCGCTTGGGGCGGGAGGGAGAACCGCGGGTTGAACTAACCCCGTGGATCTCCAGCGGTCTGCATGATGGGGGGCGATTATTTTCCTGACGGCTGGTGCTCGGCTGATGGCCAGCCCGGGGTCGTTGCAGCGGGCGAACTTGAGACGATGGGCTGCGGGGATGCGACCGCTCGGCCGATCGACCTCCGTGGCGGTGGGTTGACAGATCCAAGCAGATCTGGGCCCATCCCCATCCGAGTCTGGTGCGCCTCTGCAAGTTTATTCCTGCCAAGACATGCGGGATCCTGTGCCTGATTCACCCAGTGTTCGATTTTGGGCTTCATTAATAAACTTTCTGGCCCCGCTTGCTACGGCGGAAACACGATCGCGTGGCCTCCAAGCAAGGTTGGGGAGTTTCGCCCCCGACGTTTTGGGGGCCATGAACGTGCCGGTGCTTGCGCTCTCGGACACGTGGGCCCTAGCGATTCATGTTGCTGAAATCCGGCTTAGCGGCTCGGAGCGGTGCGTGGTGCCCCGTACCCGCCCCCTGGAACGTCGGCGTTCTAATTCGGTCGGCGCTGCGGCCCACTCGCCATCACCTGCCGGGCCCCTGAAGAATTTTCGGGGAGCGCCAAAATATTGGGATTTTGAGGCGCTTCCGGAGAGCACGGATTTGCAGGCACGCTGTTGACCGGGGCCCTTATTATGAGCAAGAAACGAACCAAAATTTAAATTTAAAAAAAAAAAAAAAGTACCGTTCACCAGGCTCGACACGCCACAGCGAACGGCGCGCACCCGTATGATAACGCTTTTCGCAAAGAGTTGCAGCTTGGGAAGAGCGGGCGAAACGTCATGGAGGCGTTGAGGCGTTGGCGGAGCGCTGACGGAGACATGGGGCGGACCCATCCTTTTTTGGCACACGCTGGTGACAGGCGCCTGGTGACGAGACAGGACTCAAAACTTGCCATGGCGCCACCAAACTTTTGTTTTCTCTCCTGGCGCGGTTAGCCTCCAGCCACCGTCTCGCACTTGTAGTTGGTCAATGCGTCCGCGTGCGTGGGCTGTGGAGCTGCGCCCAGCTTCGACATTCTTGCTTGGTATTACGGGAAGGCTGCCTGGGTGAATGCCAATCAGCCACAGAGGAGCTTCGCGCCCCCAAAGTGGGCTGCTTGGCCCGGGTACCGATAGTATTGACCCCCATTCGTCTCGTGTCATCGTATTTGGGGGATCATCGTGGGATGGGCCTCCCCCCCTGAACGCCTGAACGGGGCTGAGGTCGAAGCGGGCGTTGAATGCCCGCGTCAGGGCCGGCTCAAAAGGCACAATAAGAAAAGTCAGGCCGGCCACCTATCTCTTGTACAATAGCGTCATGGGAACATGATGCTCCTCACCTGGGGACAAAATCATGACTAGCAGCTGCCTTTGCTCACAAGCGCGTTGTTGCAGCGCCGCCGGCTCTCGAGGTTCCCCGCTCGGGAATCTTTCCTGAAGGCGCGGTACGTACCCTCCCCACGCCGGCGCTAGCGTGGGCAGGGGAAATTTTGTTCCGGCGTTGAGAGAAGGGAAGAATACGGGGCAAGGCAAGGCAAGCACGGAAATAGCCTTTGTTAGTCAGCCGCGTCATGGACCGAAAGGGATCAAGCCTCGCCACGGTGAGGGCGATGAATGGGGCCAAGGACCCACAATGGGCGCCGCCCCACATCCATTTCGTGTGCCACTCCCACCCGTACCGAGCAGGCCCGCCCAGCGCGCGCTTTTACCAGGGGACGAGGAGCAAGGGAGGGGGCGTGGGCCCAGCCCGGCTCGATCCCCCCCCCACCCGCCAGCGCCAACGCACACTCCCCATATGTACGTACATCCTTGGCGCTCTGCCCGTCCCCTGTCCGTCAAATGGGTCAAAAATGGGTTGGGTATTCTCAGAGAGGGAAGGAGCCTCCCGCCGTCATTTGTGTCGCTCCTGCCCCATCCCCCCATCTCTCCGACTCCTTTCTCCCGTCTCCCTTCCCACCCAAAACTCCATCCCGACCGTCAAGGCTGGCTGCCATTGTCTCTTTTCTTCGCGACTCCATCTCAATCCGGACCGCGACTCTGGTAAGTTGCCTCGCCCACACGAGCTCCAATGCTTCGCACCTCTGTTTCCCCCCCCTTATTTCCGCCCGATTTCTTTGTCATCACCAGCCCAGTTTGCACCTTTGCAACTGCCGCCGATCTGCCAGAGCGCCCGCCGAGCAAACACGCGCGAGCTTTCTCGTGATCAACCCGCTCCAAAATTTCAGCCCGTCAACCCCAACATCGTCCCATTTCAATCGGCGCCTTTGCCACGTCGCTGCCCATCTCGTCGCCATCACCTCGGGACTGACGCGATCTCGCGATTTAGCTGGTCAATTTTCCTCGACGGTCTCGTGCACCGGGTACCGCCACTGGGCGAAGCGCAAGGGGCTCCGTAAGACCTCGTCGCGACACTACGTAGCTTCGCTACCATGGCGAACCATCATCCGTCGCCGACCATGATGCAGATGCAGCAGCATGGCGGCTCTCACGCTCCCCCACCGCCTCCGCCGCCACCCCATGCCGCGCCTCCCGCTCGCTATGCTGGCGGGGCGCCCTCGCGACAAATCCTGGCCGTGACCGAGGCCGTCTGGATGCAGATTGGTATGAGCCCTTTTGACCCCGACTTCCGAATGTCTTAACCTGGTCCCAATTCTGACCGTCTCTCGCTACAGGCAGCTTCGCCGAGGCGCTCAACAGCCCGGACGAGGCCATGGGCGCGTACACCGCCGCCCTTCGCGCCAACCCCGAGTCTGTCGCGGCCATGAACGCTATCAGCCTCATCCTGAGGACCCGCGAGGACTTCCCTAGAGCCATAGAGTTTCTGCAGGACATTCTGAAGCTCGAACCCAACAACGGCGAGGCTTGGGGTAGTCTGGGTAAGTCCTCCCGCGTTTCCGTCTTAACCCGTGCTTGGGGAGCTACTGGTGACTGACAACGTCTTTTGCAGGCCACTGCTTCCTTATGCAGGATCTTCTGCAGCAGGCCTATGCGGCCTACCAAAACGCCATCTCCTATCTTGTCAATCGAAAGGTACGTGGTGCCCCTTTCGCCCTTACGCTTGCTAGGCAATGAGGCTAACCTGAGCTGAAGGAGCCGAAACTTTGGTACGGCATAGGTATCCTATACGATCGGTTCGGATCCTACGAACACGCGGAGGAGGCGTTCTCGCAGGTCATGCAGATGCAACCCGACTTCGAGAAGGCCAACGAGATCTACTTCCGTCTCGGGATAATATACAAGCAGCAGCAGAAGTACGGCCCGAGCTTGGAGGTAAGGCCATGGGAAAAAGCACCCCTGTGCTTTACGACGTCTTTCTAACGCTTCCGCGCAGTGCTTCAGGTACATTGTATCTGGACCTCCCCACCCGCTCACCGAGGAGGACATCTGGTTCCAGATCGGCCATGTCCACGAGCAGCAGAAGGACGTGAGTTTCACTCGTCCCGCATCGGTTCGTTGCTTTAGCGCTCTAACCCATTGTTCTAGTTCGACAACGCCAAGGCGGCCTATCAGCGGGTATTGGACCGTGATCCCAACCACTCCAAGGTCCTCCAACAGCTTGGCTGGCTTCACCACAACCAGAGCAACAGTTTCCAAAGCCAGGAGCGTGCAATCGAGTACCTCCAAAAGTCGGTCTCATCTGGTATGTACATGAAAGGGAAACAATCTTGTCATCAAGGACTGCCAACTGACATTGCCTATGTGACAGACACGAGTGATGCTCAAAGCTGGTATCTGCTTGGCCGTTGCTATATGTCGCAGCAGAAATACCCCAAGGCATATGAGGCATACCAACAAGCCGTGTACCGCGAGGGGCGGAACCCTACCTTCTGGTGTTCCATTGGTGTCCTCTACTACCAGATCAACCAGTACCGCGACGCGCTGGACGCCTACTCCCGTGCCATCCGGTTGAACCCGAACATCAGCGAGGTCTGGTATGACCTGGGCACTCTGGTACGTGTTCCACCCACATCCCCTACATCCGTTACCCGATCGATAGAATGTCTCCTAACGCATTCCGCAGTATGAATCGTGCAACAACCAGGTCAACGATGCGTTGGACGCATACCAGAGGGCAGCGGAGCTTGATCCCAGTAACCCGCACATCAAGGCGAGGCTGCAGCTGCTGCGCAGTGGTGGTGCCAACTCTGGGGCCCCCCAGCCTGCCGACATGCATCCCTACGCACACCACGCCTCGGGTCTTGGGCCTCCGCCGCCCCAGTGGAACTCTGCCCAGGGGCAGCCGCCTCCGGGGCCCCCGCCGGGTCCCAATGGCCCGCCGGCTAATGGCTGGGGTGGCCGGCCTAACGAGGTTAACCCGCTTAACCCGCAGCCGCCCAACCCGTTCGACCAGCCGCGAGGCGACGCGTACCCAGGGCAGGGGCCCCCACCACACCCGGGTTCGCTGCAACGGCAGCCCAGCCCTAGGCAGGAGCAGCAGATGCGCGCGCAACAGCAAGCTCCTCCGCCCCCGCCCCCGACATCTGCTCCGCTCGCTCAGGTCCAGCCACCCTATGCGGACGCTCGAGGCCCTGATCCCAGAACGCTCGGTCCCATCCAGCGTGGACGATCTCCTCGCCCTCACCCTTCATTGCAAGGCCCGCCGCCGCCGCCGCCGCCGCCGACTTCCCAATCGATGCACATGACAGGGCGCGTCAGCAACCCCGGGTATAACCCCCTCAACGACCCGCGAACCGGACCACCAGACAACGGCGCAAAGCCACTTGCTCAGTATCCTTCGAGGAACAGTCCTCAACCTGAAGTGCGTCCCATCCACGATAACCGCATGCCGTCGCCCAAATCGGCTTACCCACAGCATCAGCAGGGACCGCCGCCTCCGCCTCGCTACCCAAACCCCGCGGAAGGTGCCCCCGCGCCTCCAATGGATACGTCGCCCTCGCACCCGCCGCCGCCACCACCGCCGCCATTCCCCGGTGACGGCATGCACCGTGCCGAGGAGCGGCCGTCGTCTGTCGGTCCCAAGCGAATGCGGGACTGGGAGGACGAGTCTGCTTCCAAGAAGCAGGCCAACGAGGAGAACCGGGCTCGTCTGGAGGACTTGCGACACCGTCGACCTTCCACGCCGCCTCGCGACGGCTACCGTCGTAACTCCTCGGAAGCTCGGAGGATTGAGGACCAGCGTCGGGCGGACGAACAGAGGCACGGCAACGAAGGCTATCACCCCTCTGAAGCGGCCCACCACCAGGCGGCCCCTCCACACCTCCCGCCGATCCAGCAGGGACCACAGGCGATGCAGGGAATCATCCATGACGGCCCGGGGCAACCGCCGGCGGGGCCCGCTCCTTCGACGACGGAGGAGCTCCCCAACTCGGCAAGCCGTGCGGCCCCTCCGCCGTCGGCCCTGAGCGAACCCGAGAGGGCGGCTCGCAAAGTGGACGTTAACGAGAACTACGACGATGAGGAAGAAGAGGACAAGAAGGGGCTCGCGACTAACGGGTCGGGGACGGAGGCCAAGGCGGGAACCCCGACTAGCAGCGGGGTTAACGGCGTGATGGCGCCGACTCCCAAGGTCGAGTCGTCATGACGGTGTAGGGGGGATTCACGGGCCGGACGGAGGAGTGGATGTGTGGTCTCCTAAGACCACTGGTTGCGCTCTCCCCCTTCAGCTTCCCTTGCCCACCTTGAACCATCCATGTCTTCTTTTATCAAACTTTCCTGTCACACTACCCAATTTATCCCCCTTTTTTATTACTTGATATTTTTGCGAATGATAGTCACGGTGGTCAAAGGCGTCGAGGGAGGGAGGAAGGGTTTTCAGTTGGGGGGATGGATCTGTCTTGGTATGGTGGGTGCCTCTGGGCGTGTACGGTTAGAGTAAGGATTGGTCAATCCGATTTACTTTGTCGGCTACATTTGCGTAGTACATGTATGCGTGACATGTTTCCATTGTCTTGGTCTACGGAGAGGGGCGACGAAGAGGGAGGCGACGACGATAGAGCCGGGTTTGGGTGTATGCGCCGAGGGGCATGTGCTGGAATCTCGGTGGGTTATGGTGGACCATCTGCCGAGCTGTGCCTGTAGTGTACATAGAGGCGAATCAGACTAATAATCAGATTCGTTGGTTTGCCTGCTCAGCGACGTTCTCTCAAAGCGTGTAAAGCAGCCGCCCAAACGTGATTCGCGATGTCTACTCCGTCTCCCCGGCCAAAAGCAGAGATCTCAGGAATTCCCCCATGGAATGACGTAAGGGAGCTGTAATCTAGCGATGTGCTCTGTATTCGGGGACGTAGCGGTTGCCATCTTTCTTACCTTCAGCAACAGATGCCGCGGGAGACGATGTACTACCTATGGTCAGTGGTCCTTGCCAGAAAACCAATGCTAAAAACAGAGCCAAAGTTCGGCGTGACGTTTGACGCAAAACCAGGGGCGCCGGCAGTTGGCAGTTTGGCCGGCTGGCGGCTGTGCAGGACCGACACCCCACCACTCACGTGATATCACACAGAGGGCTCGAATTCTTGGCGGTCTGCACCTGGGGCCCACGAAAAAAGCGGAAAGTTTTCGATCCGCCCCCCAAAAGCGAGCTCGGATTTCAGAGCCCATTTTCTTCCTCAACACCACCTCGGAGGATCTTCTCTCTCTTTTCTTTCCCCATCCCGTCAATCCGACTCCTCCTCGCCCACCATGTCTCACCGAAAGGTACGCCCATCGATTGCTTCCAACGATCAAGCACCGACTGCGATGCTAACTCTGTTGCGCAGTTCGAGGCTCCCCGCCACGGTTCGCTGGCCTACCTTCCCCGGAAGCGTGCCACCAAGCACCAGGGCAAGGTCAAGTCGTAAGTCCAAAAATCATCGCGCGCTTCCCCTTTCAAGAAGATGGTTCCACAGGGAACAAAGGCACAGCTCTCTAACTTCTCTCGCGCGAACCGCAGCTTCCCCAAGGATGACCCCAAGAAGCCTGTCCACCTCACGGCGGCCATGGGCTACAAGGCCGGTATGACGACCATCGTCCGCGACGTCGACCGTCCCGGTGCCAAGTCGCACAAGAAGGAGGTCGTCGAGGCCGTCACTGTCGTCGACACCCCACCTGTACGAACAACGCAGCCCGCTTGGCGCTTATGTCAATGGCTAACATCTAGTAAAACAGATGATCGTTGTTGGTCTGGTTGGCTACATTGAGACCCCCCGCGGTCTCCGATCCCTCACCACCGTCTGGGCCGAGCATCTCAGCGACGAGGTCCGCCGCCGCTTCTACAAGAACTGGTACAAGAGCAAGAAGAAGGCCTTCACCAAGTACGCCAAGCGCTACTCGGAGAACAACGGCGCCTCCCTCGCCCGCGAGCTCGAGCGCATCCAGAAGTACTGCACCGTCGTCCGCGTCCTGGCCCACACCCAGGTCCGCAAGACGCCCCTCAAGCAGAAGAAGGCCCACCTCATGGAGATCCAGCTGAACGGCGGCTCCGTCGAGGACAAGGTTGAGTTCGGCCACAAGCTCTTCGAGAAGCCCGTCTCGATCGACTCCGTCTTCGAGCAGAACGAGATGATCGACTGCATCGCCATCACCAAGGGTCACGGATACAACGGTGTCACCTCGCGCTGGGGCACCAAGAAGCTGCCGCGCAAGACCCACAAGGGTCTCCGCAAGGTCGCCTGTATCGGTGCCTGGCATCCGGCCCACGTCCAGTGGACCGTCGCCCGCTCCGGTCAGATGGGTTACCATCACCGTACCTCGGTCAACCACAAGGTCTACCGTGTGGGCAAGGCCGACGCCGAGGACAACGGTTCGACCGCTGTCGACGTCACCACCAAGAAGATCACTCCGTACGTCGAGGCCCTTCCGAATTTCCCTCTCCTTTCAATTTGCTTTGTGCTGACAAACCCCACAGTCTCGGTGGCTTCGTCCGCTATGGTGAGATCAACAACGACTTCGTCATGCTCAAGGGCTCCATCCCTGGTGTCAAGAAGCGGGTCATGACCCTCCGCAAGTCCATGTTCACCCACAAGTCGAGGAAGGCCCTCGAGAAGGTCGAGCTCAAGTGGATCGACACCTCGTCCGAGTTCGGTCACGGCGCCTTCCAGACGCCCGCCGAGAAGAAGCAGTACCAGGGTACTCTCAAGAAGGACCTCGAGCAGGCGTAAGGGGATGGACAAGGATAGGGGTAGATCCACGGAGGAGAAAAAAAGGTTGTCTTTTTATCCATTTGCATCGGTGTCGAGGGCTCTGTTTTTTATCGGGAACTGGTTTGGTACCACGGGTTTTCTCCTTTTCTCTGTTGCATGGAAATGATTAGCAAGAGACAAGTCGACGTCTACGAATGACCAGAATGAAAACCACGTCACGGACCATGCCCAAGCCTGCTCCTTTGTATCCCTGAGACCCGATGGAGTGGTGTGGCAGGGGAGGACGAGGTGAAAATAGATACCAGTTCATGAAGCCTAATGAAACTGTCACTGCAAAGTGTTCTCCATCGCCCACGCCTAGCGCAGTCCTCGTGGCCATTATCACTGTAGAGTTAAGTAGAGAACAGCAGCTGAATGTGTGGCATGAGAACATCCTATGAACCACCCCAAGATATCCAGAAACAAAACAGCCAACCATCCAACAGCTAAACTAGCACAGCCATTCCCTTCTACTAAGAAAGCAAGACGACGCTCAGATGCCCGGATCCCGAGGAACCAAACGGTGCCAACGGAACGCAAATCCATGCCAGCGACCCCCAACGAGCTAAAAACACGCCAACTAGCAAAACACTCCTCGGGTATATCTCCAATCCCAGCCCAACCAGCAAACACCACCTCTATTCGCTCGTCCACAGTTGATGCCATTCATTCATTACCCGCCATTAACCTCCACATCCCCTTGCTCTTCCCCGCCACCTCCCTTCTCTTCGGCCTGGCCCTCTTCCTCCGCCTCCTCTTCCCCAACGGGCTCCTCGGGGATCATCCCGTTCTGCCTCTCCCAGACCTCCCTCCGTATCCTCTCGTCCCTCGCCATCCTCGCCCTCTCCACTTCCTCGAACCCCCCGCTCTTCTTCAGCTTCCCCTCTTCGACGAACTTGGTCAGTTCCTTCTGCATCTTCGTGCCCTTCCTCCCCTCCAGCTCCTTCTGCCTCAGCTTCTCTGCCCTCTCGATCGCCTCGAGCCGGTCCTCGTGGTTCGGCATCAGGGCCCTCACTTCCCCGAGCACGCCCTCCTTTGCGTCTCGCGGGTCAACCCCGCTCGCGGCGCCGAGGTCCCCGAGCGTGCGTGAGAAGTTGCGTGCCGTGCCAGCGCTGGCGCCAGTCCCGTTATCCTTCATCTGCTCCTTGGTCGCCTGCTCGACGAGCGAGAACGTCTCCGCCGCCTTGCCGAGGTCGTCGCGCAGGTCGACGACGAGATCCTCCATAAGGCGTAGCTCGTCGCGGCCCTGGCACACCTCCTCGAGCTCCTTCTCCCAGATCTTGGTCCAGAGGGGCTTCTCGCGCGTCATGTAGTCCTCCATCCTCTTCAGCTCCTGCGTGAGCTGAACGATGTCCTTGTTCACGTCCTCCAGCTGGCGCGGGAGCGGGCGCACGCCGCGGTGCACCACATCCTTGCGGAGGTCCTCTACCAGGTCCTGCAGATCGTCCACCTTGGCCACAATGCGGTCCGAGTCCGTGTTGAGATCCTTCCGGCCCTGGTTAACGTACGAATAGCCCTCCGCGCCTTCTACTGCGGGCACCGCGGCGCTTGCAGCTGCCACCTTGACGTTGCCCGCCTTGTTTCGGATGGTGGACATGGCGCTCTGGATCTCGGCCTGGAACGTGGAGTATGTCTGGCGCACGACTGCAAGGTCGCGCCGGAGGCTTTGCAGCTCGCCTAGATGTCCGCCGCCTAGCTTCTTACCGCCGGACGGCGCAGCAGGGCGGGATCCGTCCGCTGGTGGAGACGCGGCGACAGGGTTGGCTGCCATCCGCGCGACTTCGCTTGCCGTTTCCTGCTGCCGCTCGGATACCCTCGTGAGGGCGGCGTTCTGGTCATCGACGTTCTGCTTGACCTCTTGCACGATCTGCCTGATCGATCCGAACCCATCATCGATGTGTTTCTTTACTTCGTCTAGCGGCTCGATGTTGAGGACAAGCACCGTCCTGTCCTGGATGTCGGACAGGTCCTCGAGCTCGTGGCGGACGCCAGACACGGGATCTTGTATGTAAATGTCGGGCAGATCCACGCCGTTCTGCTGGGTGTTCCAAGAAAACTTCTCAATAAACGCCAGTTGTAGGCGCCCGATAGAGAGGTCGCTGATGCCACTTGGTAGGACAAATTTCTTGACCTTCGATTTGTACTGGAGGAACAGGGTCAGCTCCTTGGGCGATTCGGGCGCTGACTCCTGGAAGAAGCTCTCTGGCTGCTCCTGTGGTGGAGTCTGCGTCTTAGGCGGCTCCTCGACTGGCTTGGCTTCCGAAATGTCCAGAGACTTTTCTTCCGTGGGTGTGCCCATCTGTACAGCCTCGGGTACAGGGTCACTTGGGGGGCTGTTGATTGTAGCGCCTGTCGCCGAAGCGTTCTCCTCTGGAGGTTCTTTCGGGCCCTCGGAGACGGCCAGCTCGGCCGGTTCTTCTGAAAGGCGGCTCGGCACGCGCATTGGTGAGTCGACCACAGACGAGGCCCTTGACTGGGCCGAGAAATCGCGGCGGTGGCGAGGGGGTGTCTCTCGAACCTGAACCGCTCGTAGGCTTTCCTTAAGTTCGCCTCTCTCACGGTTCGGAATCGGGAGGTTCTGGGTCGGCAGGAGGGGCACCGACGGAGTGCCCAGATGCCTTGCCAGTTGGAATTGCGAGTAGCGCCGCGACGCCCTCCTCTCCAGGTCGCCGCCCTTCTGCAGGGCCGCCAGAGCCCGCTGACTAGACGATGACTGCTTGGGCGGGTCTGATGGTGGCACCGGCGGAGGCGGGAAGTCGTCGATATTGAATTCGTTCGGGGGCAGGGACGGGAGCTGCGGAACAGAAACATCGTCGGTAGTTTCTTCCGGGTAAGGGGGCAGGACAGGAATGCTCTGCCTCGTCGTGTTTGTATTGTTCGAGGCAGAAGACATGGTAGAGTTGACAGACGTCCGGGAGTCCTCTCGCTGCTGGGAAAAGCGATTCTTTTCGGGCACTGCCGTCTGTATTTCTCGCATCTCCCGGTACTGGGACTTGATGCCATCGTCAAGCATTGTCGTCAACCCACTATTCGCGCTCGCAGCCGTACTCGTGCTCGTGGTCCGCTCGGGAGCCGAACCGCCACTACTTCCACTGTCCCTCTCCTTCGCCTGCTTCTGCCGCAGCTTTTGCTGTTTCCTCTTGAGGCCATGGAGCAGGCTGATGATGATATCTCGTATCCTTGGGAGATACTTCTCCAGGCTCTCCTGGCTCGCTTCCTGGCTGAGGGTGGCTTCGAGGATATGCCTCAGCCTCTCGGGGACATTGCCTAGGTCGTTTGTGTCGACGTTTATGGCGGAGAAGGCGCGACATGCCATGTTGAACTCATAGCCCAAACGGACGTAGACGTCGGACACCTGGCCGTCGGTGGCTTGGCCACGGGACCATTGCGTGAGGGTTTCCAGCAGCTGCTTCGTGGCGACAAGGAGGTGGGTCACGCTTTTTTCGATCTGTGATAAGGGTACAGCCGGGTTACTCGGGACCTGGTGCAAACATTGTGGTCAGACGAGCCGTAGAAACAAGCACACACGGGATAACAAGTAGCGCAGCGGGTTGCGGCAATCAACAAGCCAGGCACGGCTGCCCGTGGTACAGCCATCGCGCCCAAGCACGCCAAGAAGCGATGCGCCAGGGAGTTGCAGCTCACTCACGTTTGGCTTTCTCGGGCCTCCGCCCTGACTCGACCTGGCCGAGTTCCCTGAGCCGCGAGGCTGCATGTTGGGCGCCGGCGAAATCGAGCGTAGCGGGATGTTCGGTGGAGGACCTGGCTCGGCGCCGGGAGAGCGTCGCTGCATGGGGCGCGGGGGCCCAGGGGCCTGCATCGTGACGGGGGTCGAGGACGTGGGATACAGAGCTCGCTATCGGGGCTCGGCGGTGGCGGAAATGCGAGGGTCGCGAGGGCGAAGTCAACACGGAGCGATTATCGAGGACACGGTGTACAGGATGACATGGAGAGGACTTTGGCCCGCGATTAGGGATGAAAAATGGCGCAACGACCAGGAGGCGGCGATGCTGCGATGATGGGGGAAGGCCGAGGCGCCAGGCGATGCGATGATGGCGGCACGGTAGAATCACGGGGATTCAAGGGGATGTCGATATCCCGTTTGGGCTTGGGGCCAGTTTTCGCAGGGGTCATGGGGCTCCACGTTGGAGGAAACACGCGGGAGCACGGCCCCTAACTGCCTGTGCTGGTGGTTGGAGCTGCGACATGGACAGTGCACGCCGCAGTGGCGCCAGCTGCAGGGGCCCGGGCCCCCGAAGCTGCTGAGTAAACGGATCGATCTTCATGTTGCACCCCGCGAACACCTCTCAGCGCCCACCAACCTCAAATACTCGCCAAGACATTGACTCTTCGACCTAGCAGCTGAGTCCGTCTACGTATCCCAACATCCGAGCACTCCAACAAATTCAAATGGCCCGGAAGGCCGTCAGTCGAGAGTTCCGCCCCGGCCGCCCACCTCAAACCGGCGCAGCTCCTGTTTCAATCGCATCCTTGCATTCTGCCTGCGTTTGCGCCGCGTTCGGGGTGTTTGAGCGGCGGAGCATATCACAGCGTCTTATAAGCTTATTTGGAACTCCATATTATTAACCTTGCCGCTCCCGCTCCCGCATTGCCCTGGAAAGATTAACTCGGGACATGCAGTCTTCGCTACGGATCCACCTGTCTGGATCCCGGCCGTCGTCATGGGGTCTCGGCCTGCGCGGGCGAAGGCTGGTGCATGGCCAACCGAGACAGCGCTCACTACACTTCGCACAATCTCGGATTTGGGAGTGTGGTACGACTGGGTATGAATTCAGCGTTATATGCGAGATTAGCAACGTCTTGTATCAAATTATGAGCAAATTCCTTATCTCCTGGAATCATCGAGTCTACCCATACTCGACCTTAGCCTAGCTTCACTTACCCACAGCTTTCCAAGAACGGAACTACACCAGCGGTAGGCTTTCCACACATGGTTATTTTTTCTAAAGTCAGCTTCTCGAGAGCGTATGTATTCATCTGGTCCAGCGACACTTGCCTCTGGAAACGGAAACAACAAACAGAGGATCGGTGTTCTAAACAGAGTATCAGCATAATCAAGGCGAGACAATGAACTAAAACGCAAGCGCACAAAATCACCAAATACAAACCCATCCATCTGCCGCCCAGCGGCTCAACTTAACACCATCCTGGGCGTCCCCGGTGTCACTACCGTGGTTGGCAGTCTCCTCTCAGTCCAGATCAAAGAGGTCTTGCAGTTCATCCTCTTCCTCTGGATCAGCGACGTCCTCTGGGGGCAGCGTTGACACCACGCGGACAATCAGCCGCTGGCGGACAGGATTGTGCTCCAACTCATTCGGGGCATTCGGAAAATAGATGCCGAGGCGGGCCTCGCGCTTCCTCTCGTCACACTTGCACATGTTGTGGCAAAACACCACCTCGCCCGTCGTGAGCCCCCTCGCCGCCCGCATCCTGTCACTGGCAGCTTGCGCGCTATCCGACGTCGGAAGAAGCCCGCGCACCCACTGCTCGCTCAGCTCGGTGTCGACTACGTCGGCGAGGCCGCCCTCCTGCAGCTCCGCCGGCAACATGTTGTACGTCCTCCAGCGAATCTCCAGGATCCGTAACACGGCGATGTACATCTCGTTCCGGCCCTGCTCGCATGAGCCTCGCAAGCACACCGCCTTGGACTCCCACAACCGTGTCTCCATCCGCCACGCGAACTCGAAGATCTTGTTCACGAACAGCACCGAGCGGTCGAATGGCGGGACCGGCGGCGACACTTCCCGCCTGTACTTCCGCATGTCGCTCATACGGGTCTCGAACTCCTCAAAGTCCAACAGCTGGTTCAGGCGCATGCCCTCCCGGAGGTACGGGACGATCTCATCCCTGTGGTACATTGTGGTGTAAAGAAGGAGGAGCCTTGTTGTGTTGTCGCCGAAGGTACCAACGAGCCTTGACGTCTCCCTAAAGGCGTTTAGCCCCAGCTGCTCTGTGTCGTCCGTTAGGACGGTAAGCGCCCTAGCTTTCTTCTCCTCGTAGGCCACCCTCTCCAGATCCTCGGGGATCTCCATCTCCAGACGAGTTGGGCGTTTCCGGTTCTAGTTTTCGCTTTGTCGGGGTTGAGAAAAAAACGATGCAAACCCTTGCAGTGTGACGATGACGAACGGATTTTGGGGTTGGAAGAAACGGTGTAGGTTGTTGCCGATTGAAGGACCTTGGGGGTTGGTCCAACGCGGCGGAAGCCGTTCCTTATAAGCCTTCTTCGCCACCGCCGGAGCGAGCATCGTCTCGGCACGTCTCAAGGCTCTGCTCCCTGTACAGCGACTTCGCACCTTTCTTGTAATTCGGAACAATAGGTAGTTCCGCTGTTCCAGCCCCTGCAAAACAAAGCATGCCATGGATGCGTACACACTCATGGCTCGCTCTTTGTCTCGGCTCGGAGGCATTGAGGCCTAGTGGAACCGTGGCGAGGGCTATATATGCCTTTGCCTCTGCCACATCTCTGTTTCTTCGAAACAGGCTGTAATACATCATTGTTGAGCCTGGAGAAGGGCGTGGGGAGATGCGCCCTCGAAGTCCTCAAAGGCCGAGCAGGGTATTGTTCAGGGCAGGTACAGTGTCCTCTTCATTGAGGAAATGTCGCCGTCGCCGTCGTTTCGGAAAGCGGAGGATTGGGTTTACAGTGATAAGACGAGCGAGGAATCTCAATACCGAGTAGAATATGGCCAGCTATTCACTTGATTCGGGGCAACCAAAATTGCCTTACCTCTATCTAACCATATTGTAGCAAGCTGTTTCAGTAATGCGTCTTCCTTGGTCTAGTGGTAAGGATACCTGCCTGTCATACAGACAGTGCGTGTTCGCAGGTGGCCGGGGTTCGATTCCCCGAGGGAGAGACTTTTTTTTTGCTCCCCTTTCCCCTTATATCGGTTAACCATTTGCCCCTCCAGTCAATTTACCAGAACATCGCAAGGGCAGACTCAACTGTTCAACCAGAAGACTCGCGAGCAGGCTGCACACCAGAGGAACGCGTAAACGCGGGGATATTTGCCGATCCATGCGAACTGGAGCACCCAGGACTCACAAACGAACCACAACACAACCCTTCTCTCGTTTTCGAGTCTTCCTTTCGGAACGATGAAGTCGAAGCCCAGGCAGTCTGGCTTGTAACCCCCCGGGGCTTTCTTCATTCACGTGTCGTTCAGTAGCATCCTTCTACCTGTCTAGGGCGTCGGGAGCAGACTACTTCCCGCACTTACACCCCTGGAATCTCCATAGAAAGTACTATTCGCCGTCATTCGACTCTGAGACCCCTGGGACTGAGTCGTAGAAGTTCGTATCTGTCTGGGGAAGACACTAGAGGGCATATTTTGGGGGTGGGGTGCACGGGCGCTGGTTTGCTGGCGACCACACGCACGTAGTCGATAGTATCGTTTCGCACGACTCCAGCCGGGGCCAATGCAGGCGACATTCTGGTGACACTGTAGCGTGAGCAGGTGCACACCGATCTAGAATATCTCCAAAGTGGACTGCCTTGAAGCACTGCAACCTGAGCTGGCACCATTAACTTGAAAGATCGGCCGCGATCCAACCGTGAAAGATAGCAGAGGGCTGAGATGGGGCACTAAGAGGTGGCCGTTCAGGGCCGATGGACTGTAATGTCTGGCACGCACTACCCGGTATGTATAAACAAGCTTGATGTAGAAGGACAAGTACACGAATGCTCTTACACCACTAGTCTCGTTGCCCATGGTCTCAATCCTGTTTCACCTCCTTGACTAGCACGTCTTCTAATACTTCAAGCGCCATAGAAGCTGCTGATGCTCGGGAACACCCCCGTGTACATCGGGCCATCAGGAGGCTCCATGGAGAACATGTCTGCCTGCTAGTCAGTACTGTGGCACGCAAGAGCGAGCGCGCGGTTCGACTTACAGTCAGCCCACCACGGCCCGGCAGCCCAAAGGAGGTGCCCAGCCCAGACGTCGCTGTTATCCGCGATATACTGGAGCTCGTTCTGCAGCGCCTCGATGCAGGTGGGGTTCGAGGCGCCGGCCGTCTCCCCAAGGACGGCTTTCTTACCGTTCTCCTTGAACCAGGGGGTCGCGAGGCCGAGGCGTTCGCTGCCGATGGTGCCGCTCACGCACGGCTCGTTGGTCCCGGAACCGTCCTCGTCTGGGGGAAGCAGGGTTAGTAGGGGCTGGAATGAGTAGCAACGGGTGGCTAACCGAGATATTGGTGGAGTTCCTAGGTTACCCATTAGTATCAATCATGCGAAGGAGCGGCAGGTAGACGGATTACTTACATAGAAAATCTTCGCGCCGGTCTCGTCAGATGGGTCGGAGATATCCTTCATCACCTCGGCAGAACCAGAGTCAACCTATCGCAGATTAGCGCCCCTCAAGAACATATCATGGTGACTCGCAACATACAAAGTGCCAGGCTCCGCTCCAGGAGTTGGCCTCCAGAAAGATGAACTGGCTCGTGGCGCCGGCGTCCCGGATGCCGTTCACGGCCGCCTGGTTCAGGTCGGCAACGAGCTGGTTGTCCATGTCGTGGTACTCGTTGTTCGTGTCGAAGATGACGAGCTCGTTGTCGACGAAGCGGGCCGCGACCGTCTTCCACCAGGCCTCGAAGCCGGCGGTGTCGGTGATGATCTGCTCGTAGTAGCGGCCTAGGCGTGTTAGTGGGCACTACGGTGGAGGGTCTCTCGATACGCACCGAAGTTGTGGGGGTCGATAATGGCGTACGCTCCCCTAGAGATGCAGATTTAGTCTCGAGTTCCGTGGTTGTGAAAGTCTGGCCGCGTACTTTCCCGTGATGTAGCTGATGGCCTGGCTAATAGTCAGCTTACACGTCATGACGCTCTGGGATGAAACGAGACTCACATCCTCTAAGCCCTCAAAGTACGTCTCGTTGATAGTGCCCGTCATCTCATCTGGAATGGCTCGCTCCCTGCTACATGTTAATAATCATTCTAGACACAGACCCGGCCTCGAGGCACTAACATCATCATGGCAACGCGGAAGGTGTTCATTCCGTCACTCATCAATGTGTCAAGCGCTGCCTTGTCAGGCCAGACGTAGTCCGTGTTCAGTTCTCCAGGAAGGTTCATGTTGCCGAACTCGCCCCCAGCGACATTGACGCCGACGAACTGCAAACCGCCCTGGCGCTTCATCACGGACTTGTCGTCCGCCGGAGCAGCACGGACGGCCGCAACGGCAGCCAGGGTGCTGAAGACACCCAGGAGCTTCATGGCAATGGTAGAAGAATATAAAGTAAGATTCAGGAACCACCTGCTTAGCACGAGCAAATGGTGAACGCGTAAAGCGTAGCCATGTAGAGTTTTATACGCTTTCACTTTCAGCCTCGCGTATCGTCACTGCCCCATTTGTCGGAGGCCCACGCTCCGCCTTCATAAGGCTCCAGGCGGAGAAGTAATATGAGAAGGACCGACGCCATCCACTGAGAGACCCCCAATCCATAGCACGTTCGGGAGTGGACTGGGTATATGGAACGGCCGCCACTATCCACGAACGGGGAAGCGGCGTCGATCCGAGCTCTGCAGGAACTTTCCAAACAGGCCAATGACGACCCCTGGTTAAAGAGAAACATTTGAAAACGGGCACATGTCCAGGCAGCTTGGGACCTCCCCGGCCGGCATATATCGGGGCCCCGGATAAGCGGCGGTGACCTCGCCGGCAGCTAACCGCGCCATGGCACCCTCCCCGGCCAACGCAACAGTCTCCACGAATGGAGACGGACGCCTGACCTCCGAATACAGAGAGCCCCGCAGACAGAAGCAGCGGGCTTGAGTCGCAACCGGCATCGACGAGCCGTAAACCTGGGTCGATTGGAAAGCTTGGTTCGAGCAATTTATCCCTTCAGGGAAGCGGGCCCTGGCGTTCCGCCCCAAGCGGACGAGTTTGGGAGGACCAATCTCCCCAGAACCGGACGGTCAGAGGAAAGTCCGCAAATGGGGTGCGAGGACAATTTATCCGATGCAAAGGACGATGCCAACATCTCGAGAAGGAGCTGGGCGGCTTGTTGAAGTGAGTGTGAGAGACACTGAGGTGACAATGCCAGCTGTCAACAGTTGCATATATAAGTGAGCAAAACAGGATGAGGGCATGACTAAGCATTTCGACGTTAACATCAACGAGTGAAGCCGTCCAGAAGATTTCCTCCGACCAAGCAGCCAAACTCATTACTACCGTCGCAATGCAGCCCACGCGGTGCTTGCTAAAGAGATCCGTTTGGAAGGGTAACTTACGCTCCTTTCCGACCTCCAGACCCGAACAATTTTGCTAACGGCCACTGCCAGGACCCAACATCGTCCCGTAAGTCCTCTAACGACGCCCCGGAAACCGTGACTCCAGCAGGCAGGAATCGCTAACACCGCGCGCACAGTCTCCCGATCGTCCGCCCCGAGCCCGGAAAGAGGGTGCCGCCCATCCGCACGCAGGCGCGCTCCGCCACGATATTGCCCAGCTTCGTGGGGCTCAAGTTCCAGGTGTACAACGGCAAGGTGTACCACGATGTCGAGATAAAGGAGGAGATGGTGGGACACAAGCTGGGGGAGTTTTCGCCGACGAGGAAGCCGTTCATCTGGGACAAATAAATGACTTGGGAGGGAGTGGATGGGCTTGTGTTCTGGTTGGCGGATAGCAACAGATGTTGCCTGTATCATATTGTGACGATACCACACGGCGGAATAGAGATAACATTCGTGAAACGAGTGACTGCAATCAATTGAAATAGATGCTAAAGATTCCATATCCATAATACTGGTCTGGGAGGGTGACTCCCTAAACCCAACCCGAACGCCAAAAAAACCAAACCGGACGCCGTAAGAGGATATCTATCGTTCTTTGCACAAATCCGTCCGTGATAACCCAAACGTAACCTCCACCGCCCCTTCTCTCAGCGGTAGAACTCGCTCCTCTTGGCGTTGACCCCGTACTCCCCCAACGCCATCCCCAGATCCTCAATCGACAAGATCGTCTTGTTCGCGCTCCCACCGCTCCCTCCACCACCGTACCCCGCCCTCTGGATCCCCAGCAGCGACCCGCCCTTGCCCTGGTCCTTCCCGGGCTGGGTGCCCCCCGCCGGCTGCCCGGGAATGGGGAAGCCCGCCGCGGCGCCGAGGTTGCCCATGGGGTTGTTGGCGTTGGTGTTGGAGGCGCGGATGCGGCTGTACTGGTAGGCGTCGGCGGAGACGTCCGCGATGAACTTTTGCGTCGCGAGCGCGAGGAGGCGCGCGAGGCGGGGGTCGGTCTGGGGCGGCGGCGGGAGGCCGGCTTTGGTCATGTAGTAGTGGGTTACCGCATCGGGGATCTAGCGCCCACGAGGTTAGCACTGGTGTTGGCGAGACGCCAAGTCGGAAGACACCTGGGCGCAGGAGACGGAACATACGATGGGCGCACAGTCGTCCATCTTCCCAAGGAACTCCCGGAGCGATGTGTCCTTCTTAGTGGGCAGGCGCGCCTCTGGAATTGTGGGTGGCGCGGGGGCGGCATCACCATCCTGGTCTGGCTGAGCGTCGGGCGCCGGAGGTGCGGGCTCGGTGTCCTCCGCCATGGCGTCGGGGTTGGTGTTCGTGTTGTTGGTCTCCATTATTAGGATATGTGACGTCTGAGAAAAGCTGAGGAAGTCGCAAGTTGGTTTGTGGGTGGAACGTCGCTATCGATTGATGGTCGATAGACTGTCGGCGTAATGTAGCATGGCAGTCGGACGCGATCGGCAGCGGGTGCGGGCGTTGCTTGGCCCGTCACGTGACCTATATAACAGCAAGCTTTGCAACTGTTTGCAAGTGTGAGAGCTGGCAGCCAAACTGGATCGAACCATGACAATCGAACGAAGGAATGGTAGACGAGCAAGATGGCATATGAAAGCTAGCAGTGTATCAATTCGGCGCAGCCTCTATAAGAAAGACTCTGGTGATAGATGACTTTGGCAGTGCCCGTCTTCCTAGGCTTCATGAAGCTCTCCAACTGTACACACAATAGACCACTCGCGCTTCACATCTAGGAACTTGGACTTCGAAGCATTTCATAGCTAGCCAGCCTGCTCGCTGCCCATCGCGTGAGGATATCATATCGTGTTGGTCTAAAATTTAGTTGTACATACAGCTCCGTCATGTCGATGCGGAAGCAGACCTCTTTCCCCAATCCCAGAACTACCGATTTGAGCGCCTTGATACCGAAAACAACTTTCCTTCGCCGGCGCGCAAGCCAAGCACTTCAACAGCTCGTTAATATAAAACAAACACACCATGCATTACCGGAGTTTCTTCCTTTGGATTGGGCGTTACTCCTCGGGGATGGACAGGAGCTTCTTGAGCTCCAAGGCTTTCTGGTCCGTTGTCGAGGCCGCATGCGGCTTCCTCGGCCTTGATGTCTTTCCAAGCCCCCGGAGCTTAGACGGGAAGCTTGAACTTGCCACCCTTGAGCACCTTGTTGTAGTAGATCCAGAAGAAGTCGCTGTACAGGATGGTCTGGATGATACCGGCCACGACGGCGATCCAGTCTATGTTTCGCTCGGGCTCGGTGGCGTACCGGTAGATCCAGTTGGGGATGTACAGCGCGCGGTACATGCCGAGAGCGAAGAGGTAGTGGGTGGTGATGGTCTCGGCCTCGCCGGTGCGCTGGAGCATGAACAGCTGCGGGAGGATGGCGACGGACTCGAGCCAGATCGAGAAGGCCCAGAGGATCTCCGTGGGGCGGTAGGAGTAGGGGAGGAGCACAGCAAGGACGGCGGAGCCGGCGAGGAGGTACTGCACGCGGAATGTGTCGGTGTTGGGGTCGTTGGTGGGCTTGTACTCCGTCATCATCAGGTAGATGATGTAGCCCTGGCAGCCGATGAAGAGGATTTTGAAGATGAGGTTGTACGGGCTCTTCGTCCAGAAGAGGTCTGGCGGCGCGAGGTTAGCTCGGGCGACTGCGCGCGCGAAGGGGATTGACCGTACCGAGATATCTTGAGACGTAGACAACCATGTAGAGAGCCTGCGACTTGAAGCTGATTCCAGAGCAACTCTATTTCCCGGGTCCCCCTTGTTAGTCGCGTGGTGATCCGCCAGGGGCGCCCTCCAGGGGCCAGAACGAACCTTCAACTGCGTCATCTTGTGGAGCAGGATGACAATCGAGAGGAGATGCGAAAGGTCCCCGAGGACCCTAAAAATATTGAGCGACATGGCTTATCGGACGGGCACGATCGAATCGCGATCGTGAACGGGGCGGATGTGACGAAAGGAAAGGTGGTGGTTGGGGTGCGCTGGGAGGGAGCTTCGAGATTCCGAAGCCTAGTGGGAACTTGGAAATTGGGCGAACCTGAACTGTCCAGTCTGTCCTTTCATAAACGCGGCCAGTGGAGGGCGCCGAGTCGCGGGTGTGGCATTATGCTACCGTCAATAGCCGGTAATTTTCCGCGGGCCCCACAGAGATCTGGTATTGTTCTTGGCTGCGCTGTGGGGCGATCATTTCACATGCCGTGTCCGAATCGGGCACAGCCCAGGGGAAGTGTTTCGTCATGAGCCGGCGAGCTCGGCCTGAATAGAGAGCTTTCGGAGATAGATATAGTGTTCTCAGGTCCCCAGGCCCCCTGGCCTTGAACATCACCCGACATATTGCTGGTTTGTACTCCGAGTCGGAGCTGTATTGTAAACTCAGCTCCAGCATGCTGTCCGCACTTGATCTTGGCACCTTCTCGCCAACGAACTGATCAAATAAGATCAGATAGCGCTATTTCTCAAACCGAACACTTTGGTCCATTCCGGCTTTTATGGACGAGGCCCAAGCTCAAATACAGGATGTGGGAGACATCAAGTTATAGGGTATCATGCAAACTTACTATCAAACGCAATATTCCAATGTGCATATCTTTGAAAAGCGAATTCAACGGCTTCCGGCGTCCGCGTCACTTGCCTTGATGGCCTCCGCCTGGGCAGCTTCGAGGGCCCGGCTTGCGATGTTTTCGGGTGCGGGTTCATTCACAGCAGCGGCCACTGCTGTAGAGACCCTCTCCTCTGCGGAGGCCTGGTCCTCTGCGCGGGCTTGGCCGTTCGCTTGGGCCTCGTCCTCTGCGCGAGCTCGACCTGCCGCTTGCCCCTCTACCTCTCCATGGGTCGGGCTCCTTACGTGAGAGTGACTCTCAGTGTGGCTCTCGCCCTCCCCTCGCGCCTGGACTCCTACATGGCCCTCACCCGCTATGTCCTCATCCTCCATGGCCATCTCATCGTCATCGGCAGAATCGTCTGCCCTGGTAGCTCCAGGCTCCGTACTGCTGACACCCTCCATAGGACCTGCCGCCGCCGCCGAGCCCTCCACAGCCCCGGCAGCCGTAGATGGGTCTGCGCCCGCCGCCGGCCCAGCCTCCCCGCGATTCTTCTCACCCTCGCGCGTCACCTGCTTCAGCACAGGCCCGGACCTCTTAAAGCCCAGCCGCCTCAGCGTGTTCCGGATGGCATACTCGCCGTGCGCGCCGTCGAACAACGCCTTCCCGATGTCGGCGTACGTCATGCTCCGGTTCTCCCTGGACGCGGTGACGAAGCGGACCAGCTCGGCCTCCTGGGCGGGGCTCAGCGCCGTGGGCCGCCCGGAGCGCTTGGCGACGGTGGGCGACTTGATGGCGTTGCGGATCTGGCGCTCGCCGTAGCCGGTGATCTGCGCGATGCGCGAGAAGGTGAAGTTGGCATCGTTGCGGAGGACGCGGACGCGGAGGCGCTCGTCGTCGGTGAGGTGGGGTCGGCCCATGGTTTTCCGTGTGGCGAACGATCGCGCGGTGTGGAGCTTTTATTCCGATGGGTGGGATGGAAAGCGCGTGACGGGAGCAGAGAGCGGGATGATGGGTATGTGGGAGAAAGTTCGGGGACGGTGGGTGGGAAGTAATTATTGCACCCTCTCAACGCCGCTCTGCCCGCGAATGGGGGGCGCCAAACTTTAGCAGGGATGGCGCTGGACACGCCCGCTGAAATATTCACCAGAGCGCGTGCTGGGACGGGGCATCCCACCGCCGCAACCCCCCACCCAGGCCGTGCAGCGATTGGGCCTTCGGATGGTGCCGGCCCGTCCGCTTGGCCCACGGGTCAGGCGTTCTTAGTGCGAGCCACACCCAGCATAATAAGCCCGATTAGAAATGGAGGGAGGCAATTTGCAAGCAAGCGCTCGCGTTCGCCGCCGTGGCCGCCGGGGGCCAGAAACCATGGATCCATATGTACATGGCTGGATTGGGGAGGAGGAGGAGGGGGCCGGCGCAACCGAAGTGGCCCAACGCCAACAAAGTAACAAAGTCGGTGTAGGGAGCCCCCTCCCCCAAGCGAAGGCGAATAACCACAGAGCTAGATGGTGGTAGAGCCATCTGGAAGGCCGGGTGTGGGGCGGGGTGTGCGTGGAGGATGGGTGGATGGAGCCGAGATTTGAGATATCGCGTGCATCGACGGTGGGAGCGCCGTCTCTCACCGTTCTCCCTCGCTTTTAAATTCCTGGCACTTTCCCGTTCCGGTCCTTGGTTCCTCGGCTCCTTCGCTGCGTTTCCGGAACTTAGTACGACGGTTTTCCTGCTTAGTGTTGGCTTTTGTTGGAAAGTGGGCGAGAGGGATAAAAAGAGCGGCAGAGCCATCGTCCGCGTTCCCCCACGTTTCGCCTCAAGCTCGCCCGCGTCCCATCAGAGCTTCCATCACCCCGCTCCCGAACCACCCCGCCTTTCCCTGCCAGCTCCCGGCACGAACAACGCCGCAGCCATGACCGCCGACCACCCCCACACGGGGCCGGATCACGACCACCACGAGGACCACGACCACCACGACCGCCACGGCCGCCATGACCACCCCGAGGAGACCGTCACCTTCACCTTCACCCACCAGAACACGCCCCACGAGATCATCTTCCCCTCCGACGCCACCATCTCCGAGATACCGCCCGAGATCGAGGACCTCCTCTCCATCCCGCCCGCGAACCAGAAGCTCATCGTCCCACGCCTCGGCCTCCTGAAGCCGCCCTTCAAGGACCCGGACATGCCCGTGTCCGCCCTCACCGGCCTGTCGGTGCGCCTGCTCGGCTCCCGCCCCGAGACGATCGAGTCCCTCCGCGACGCGAGCAAGTTCGCCGAGAGCCGCCGCCTCGCGCGCCAGTCCGCCAAGAGGCCGCGCAGGACGGCGGGGGGCTCCGGCGGCGTGGCGACCCTCCACGACGCGCAGTACACCTTCCGCTCCGTCCAGCCACTCTCCTCGCTTCCGCACCCGGAGCGCTCCCTCGCCTACCTGACACGCCTCAAGAACGACCCCGGCATCCGCCACGCCATGGCCAAGCACCGCTTCACCGTCGGCCTTCTGACCGAGATGGAGCCCCTCTCCAACACACAGGTGTCCCACGACGGGACCTCCCGCCTCCTGGGGCTCAACCGGAACAAGGGCGAAGTCATCGAGCTGCGCCTCCGCACCGACGCCCACGACGGCTACCGGGACTACCGCACCGTCCGCAAGACGCTCTGCCACGAGCTGGCGCATAACGTCCACGGGCCGCACGACCGCGCCTTCTGGGAGCTGTGCCGCACAGTCGAGCGCGACGTCGAGGCGGCGGACTGGAGCGCGAGGGGCCGCACGGTGGGCGGCGAGGGGTACGGGCTCGCGGAGCCGGCGGAAGACGAAGCGCATGACGAGGGCGGGTGGACGGGGGGATCGTATGTGCTAGGGGGCAAGGCGGAAGGGCAGGAGGGACTGAGCAGGAGAGAGATCATGGGGAAAGCCGCGGAGGAGAGGAGAGGGGGCGTGGAGAAGAGGGGCGAGGGGACGGACGACAATGCGGGAGCGGGGCGCTCGTGAGGGTGCTCGTGGCGGCTTACATTCGTGATGATACCCTTGGAGAGACGGAAGGCAGTTTGGCGTTAGCATTAGGTATAAGCTATGGGTTTCTTCCTTCTTCCTTCTTCCTTCTTCCTTGCCTCGCACATGCCCTGGCGGCACATTTATACCGAGCATAAGTTGAGTGAATAATAGTAGCCAGCCATTATCAGATCAACGTGGGAAATCACATCTCGGGCCATGCCGGCCACATCCAGAAAGGGCTCTTCGGAAGACGCTCTAATCTTCGCATTACATGTATCAACTGCGCCCTCCCGTAGGAAGAACGCGAGAAATGGAACAAAAAAAATAAGACCCAGTATACAAATCTGTACCAACAAGACCGGAACGCCCGAGAAGTAAACCCCATCCGCCCTGGGAAGATGACATCCAGACCCCTCCTCGACAACCATGCGGCACTGGTATTACATACGCCGAGCAAATGCGTGTCCTCGTTTATATGTTTCGGGTTCCCCCATTTGGCACCGTTTCGTGCGGTGCGTACCATATTCGGCGCGACCACTCCTCCTCTAGTCCCCTCAGTCCTTCTTCTCCTCTTCTTCCTTCCGCCGCTTCTCCTCTTCCTCCTTAAGCTTCTCAGGGGTCTTAACCCACTCCTTCTGGTCGGGTTCCCAGCGGTGACTGCAAGTATTCGTGTTAGAAACAGTGACCACTCAACGGCAGCCGATAAACAAGACTAGGGGATGGAAAGAACATGAAGGGGAGACCTACCCTTGCCACTCAGTGGTAACGAGACTCTTAGTCCCGTATTCGGCAATCAATATCCGCTCAAAGCTGTAGGGAACCAACGCCTTGACGCCTTCATACTCGGTGACGCGCATCGGGTAGAGCTCCGTGGTCTTGTACTTGTGGTAGTTCTTGCAGCTCCAGATGCCGGGGTTGTTCGCCGCGTCCCTCTCGGCGAGACCAGTGATGTCGACATAGGCGCCGTTATCCATGTCGATCCACCGCGCGTCGATAATGTTCTGGCCGTCGCCGCGATCGATATCGACGTGGTGCGGGTTGACATCGAGCAAAAACTTCTTGTCGTACGTGACGCCTTCGCTGTTGGTGTACGACCAGTCGTGCTCTGTGAGGTTCCACTGCTCACCGAGGTAGCGCAGCGTCGCTGTCGAGACCTGGACGTCCAGGTCGTAATCCCAGGGCATAATCTTTCCGTTCCACCACCACCCAAGCAAGGTGCCGTGGGCGATCCATGTCTCCGCCTTGATCCTGTCGAACACTTCGAGGTAGGACTTGACTAGGAGCTCGAGGATAACACGGTGCTGCTCGTAAGGCACCGGTTCCTTGAAATACCGCTTGTCGTAGTGAGAGAGTTCCGCGGTACCGCCAGCTTCTTCGAAGTACTTGTTATTACCTTTCCCTCGTTTTGCTAGTTGGTTTCCTTCGGCGGGAGCAGAGAGCGCCCACGGCAGTGCCGCCAGGAGCGTGACGGCGTGGAAGAGTTTCATGGCGTCGAAAGGAGATGGAAGGTCGTTCGAGATTCAGCACGGCATGAGATAGGGAACGAGAGATCGGACTCGGCTCGGTACACTCGCGGTGGTATCCGGGCTCGACTCGCTTCGAGACTGTCGGCGAAGCCGATGGAATATCTGGATTGCGACAGGAAGACCGCCCGATGCGAACTGTCGACAGAGCCTCGAACGGGTGTTATCGAGGAAGTGTCGTTTTGAAAGGAACGGCAAAGTCAAGCGAAGTTTTCAAGACGAATTAACTAGAAAACGTATCGCAACTGGACCGAGCTTGGAAGTCGAAGGGCTAAAAATGAACGAGTGGCGTCGATCTGGGTATCCGAAACATCGAGGGGCCGAAACGACGCAATTGCCTTGGAAAGGTTGTTTTACAAAGCCGCGCTTCGACGGACGCGTTGGGGAAAAAAGGAGGAAAATAAGTGGGCAAAAGAGAGAACGAAGGGTACCAAAGTCGCGAGGGAGGAATGCTCGGTGTTCAAACTCCCCTTTTTGCGTGGTCGCTTGAGCGAAGTTGGGATGGAAATTGGAAAAGGGAGGAGGGAGAAACCAGTGTCGCGTGACGGTGGGGGGTACTCCGGCCCCTGGGTCCTGCACTGTGTCTTGTGCCGAATTTCCTCTGTGGGTGAGCTGACGCATCCATGGATTCCCGGGTCTCCCCTCAGCGGCAGCGCCAAGACTCGAGCGCTGCCCCAGAGCGCGATCCTCCTGGATAAAGCCTGGAACGCGCGATTACTCCGAGTGGGATCGGCGAAGAATGGACTGGTTGAGAGCCGCCCCTGCCGTGGTGGTTACGAGGAACGACCCTCCGATGCCCAGTGTAGGGCAGAATGTTGGACGTTGGTTGGCAGCGCTCATGTTTTATCCCGGGCTGCGCCGCTCCCGTTGTCCCAGATTCCCAGATCGAGGCACAGCAGAACCCGCCTTCCCGAAATAGCAGTTCTGCGGGAAGGCGCTTTGCTGACGTCTGAACCCCAGAAATCACTCAAGGTGCGACGTTCGCTCGCATGAGCAGCTCGTGGATTGGCCCGGCCGCCCAGAGGTACTCAGCCCTGGAGAACCAAGGATTGGATCGTCTCGCTTGGGTTGGAAGTGAGGCCCTGGCGCCACAGTGTATTTTATCATTTCATGACATGGGAAATGAGGTACCGCAGGGGCCACGCCTCCCGTGTTCATCCATCCCCGTTACTACGTAGTACATTCCTGGTTGCAGAGAGAAAAGGAAGGTTTTCTTCGTTTTGATCTGCTCATTAACGGGGCTTGTGAGACCCGAAGAACACCATGTTCGAGATAGCCGTCCGCAGGCCGGCCAATGTGAAGATCTTCAGTTCCAGCAGACGGCACCTCTGCGCCAACAGCGTGAGGGCTCTTCAATCCCGACAGAACATGTACCCTCGTACCCAGTCAAATTTACCTGCCATCGATGGTTGTTCGCGCATTCCATCCTTGCAGGCGCAGACTTGGCAGCTCCTTCAGTCCATCTCCAGCCTCGAATTCCGTCATAAATGGACTGGGACTTTCAATCCTTCACCAGGCTTTATATTAATATGTGACGTGTCTAACCACTGCAGTCGCCGTCGTCCGCCACACCATCAGGCCGGTTTCATACGTCGTACTACGTACGGAGTAATTACAGCCTTGCCTGCGATCGCCCGTCTCCCGCTGGGGTCGAACTGAATTTTAACGGCGCAACCCCTGGCGCTAGCGCTCGTCGAGCGTGGAGAAGACGCCATGTCGATCGCCACGCTTCGTCCGCGGGGCCCATGGCGCCGTCCAATGGCCCTGTGCTGTGGGTGGCGGCCCATCAGCCCCCCTTTTTGGTGCCTCCGCATGCTTCGGGCCCGAAGGACCGAGTGCCCGTATTAACGTTCCTTTCCCATCCAGTGCTCCATCGGCCCCAGAAATATCCCCACGGGATGCGCGGGATGGTAAGGAGCACTCATCGTCAATGTCTCCAGAAAGGCATCGGCCACAACCACCATCTTTCCTTTCTTTCAGTAGAGGGCGCGGAGCAGCTCGGCCGCTCGACACGAAGTTTACTTGGGAACGCTGGTACCTGGTGGCAGCAGGGTCCTCGACTCCCGTACATGTTGACAAGAGATCGATATTTACTGACTTGAGTACACATCCCCTTGAATTAGCGCGGGGCTCGGATGCCACCTGTCCCACGGCATGTTCCATACACTCTGCTAGCTTGACGGGCAACCAACATCAAGTTGCTTCCTATCTTAAAACGGCTCGATGCTTTAGAGGGAGCTGGGCCCTCTCCAGTCCTTGCTCTAGACGCGATATCTTGGTTGACCTATTAGCCCAAGTCCCGCCTTTAATAGCGCCAGCCACCTGCCATAATGGGGGAGCTACCTTGAAGGGCGAATATTCTAGATAGCCAAGTCCTTGTAGGGTGTTCTGACCGCCTGCTGCCACTTGATATAAGAGGAGACGTAGGCCATCGTGGAAGCCACCGGGTTACATTTCCCCGTGAACCTGCAGCAGCTGTTCCTGGAAGATGTGACGTTGCCGACGAGGTACATTGGGGCAATATCGGGTAGGAGAAACATCACGCGTGGAAAGAGAGAAGACTGTTGTGCAAACGCTGGCTCGTTTTTTCTTGACGCTGTCCACTTGGCGCCCGGTATTGGACCTTTACCAGTCTATAGCATAAGGACAAAACCGCATACGCCCCCTACAGTATAGTAGGAAAGCTATTAATCATCCCTTTTTGTAAACCCCTCATTAACCGTGATCTGTTCCGAGATATCCACGCAACGCCAAAGAGTCATGCACCAATATCTTCAAGCGTCAACAGGGTCTGACAGCTTGGTGCCGACAACAGAGACCCCGCCCGTGTGCTCCTCTTGTGGACTAACAGCCGCAGGCCTTACAGCCTGATGTTGAGCAGCATGCAGTCGATCCTCCACTCTCTCCGCCCGAGTAGGCTCCTGAGCCACTCCAGCCCAAGCCCCGTCCACTCCGTTTTCCTCCTGGCGACCTCATCCGTCGCAGCACCCGTCAGCGCACTCACGGTCGAGAAGACCATGTCGACCATGGTGCTGTTGAACTCGCCAGCGCCGGCGGCGGATATGGCCGGTCTAGGTTCGAACCAGTTGGAGGAAATATCGAAGAAGCATCGGTCCGACCAATAGCAGGACGTGAAGAAGAGGATGAGGAGGAGGAAGCTGCAGTACACGCAAGGCCGGCTGAGGAAGAACGTGCAGGCGAAGAAGAGGAAGACGAAGACCGGGGGCGCGTTGGTCGGGATGAACAGGAGAGGGAGCCAGCTGTCGCAGGCACGTTAGCGCAAGGGACCAGACGGAAGAGTCGATCTTTGAGGTATGAGCACGTACCTCCTCAGGCAGAACATTGTGCAGGGTATGTGAGGCGCGTTCGGGGCGAGGCGCGGACTCGCGGAGAGTACCCTTTGTTCCTGCAGGCAGTGCCGGCGGGGGAGGATGTCGCGTGGAGACGTTGGCGCGAGAGGTCGGAGCTGTGAGGAGGGCGGGACCTCGGAAGGGGCGTTCAAATGGACGTGGACGTCGGAAACGAGTGGAATCAGAGACACAGCATGGATAGGGCGATCGGAAACCCAGTTCAGCCCTGCAGTACGGTGATCTGATGGCGTTATAGGAGCTTGGGAGCGGGGGAGTGCGGTCGAAAAAAAGCTGCGGTCCTCGAAAATTGGCTTTGGCAGCCAGATGCGCTGGCGTGTGACGTGATAATATGCCCGTTGCAGTTAGTCGGGCGGTGCCGAGCCGAAGGCGCCTGCCGGTCGCAACCAATTGATAAGGACTGTCTGTCCCCGCCTCGCATTCAAGTTTGAGCCCGGACAGAGGGACGCGAGCGAACTACGGATACTTCGCTAGCTTATCGAACGCGTGCACGTTGAAAAGGACAGTTCGATTTAAGACAGGCGAGAGAGACGTCGCTAGAGGTTGATGTTTTCATAGGGTGTACGTAGCCGGGCTATGCTGGGGAGATTCGGCTAAGCGACCGAAGCTTCAAATGCTGTTCAGTAGATCATTGGCGCATCTCTGCTGAAGTAGCACAAGCGGGCATCTTTGGTGATTCACGAAGAAATTGCCCGCAGACCCGGCGGTTGGTAAGCCTATTCCTACATCAAAATTGCAGCCACGGTTGACGCGGTCGCACCTGCTGCAGGTATGAGAGGGGCAGGTGAGGATGATACACTATACAGCCTCGCGCCTCCTCCACCTGGGCTCGTGCTCGTGCTGGAGCTCGCTATAGGGAAGGAGGAAATTGGGGCGAGAGAAACATCAAGCCCAAACCACCCAAATAGCGTATGATCTTCGGCCGTGATCCTCGCCGAGCATCGCTTTCGACCGCTGTGCCACGATGGCGGAAGACACGTCAACTCGCGCATATGCATCGGCACCCGCCTCCACACCGCCTTGTCTGGCATTGGTCCCCTACAACCCAGGGTTATTGCCTCGGACGGAGCTGCAGCTGTTCGTGCCCAAAGAGCCACGGCCCAGCCAGGGCGGGCAGCAAGCGCTGGCGGCCACGCCCGCGCCAACCGGGTGTGCAGGAGCAGCCACGGTGAGTTTTGCACCAATTGCCACCCCAAATTGGCACCCACTTTCCCAGCCGCGGGTTGACCAAAATTATTGACTGCCTGCCATCTCTATTTTTTTCTCAATTGCAGCCCAACCTTCTTCCCAGCAAATTCTCATCTTCACCACCCTCACATCATCAGTCCCCAAACCCTCTTCCCTCCATCGAGATTGACCGGGGCTGGCATCTGCGAAGCTTTTTAAGTCCAGCTATCTCCAGCCCGTGGGCCTCTTTGGCCATGGTGTCACCTTTCATGCCGCCGGCTCCGACGCCGCCAGTCAACAACAGCTCCAGCCAAGCCATGGCCGCCAACCGCGATCGAAACGCCGGCCTGCTGAACCTGCTGAAGTTTAGCGGTGCTGGCAAGAGCTCCCAGGCTCAGCCCGCCCAGCCTGAGAACCTCCACGAGCACCATGATGCGGCGCCTGCCCCCCATCACCAGATGCCGGGCCCGGACTCCTACGTCCACCAGCACCAGGCAAGCCCGCGGAGCGAGCAGGAGCCCCATGAGGAGCCGCTGAATATTTCCACATCGCGCCACCCGCCGCTCTTGGCCCCCGCGCCCTCCACCGCGGACCCGTCCGGTCTTCTGGCCGCTCTTATGAGGGGCGTGCGAGAGAACGACGACGAGTCGCAAGAGCACCAGCCGGGGAGCCACGCTCCACCTGCCGCGCCCCCGGCGTTTGACCAGCAAGCGTCGCCGCCTTCGAACACTCGTGCCTACCTCCTCAATCTTCTCAACCAGCCGAAGCCCAGCCAGAACGATCAGCAGTATCGCGGCGAGCCCAACTCGAACAATCTGACGCCTCAGTCGGGCGACCTCTCAGACCCCACCCGAGCCATGCCAGGTTCTGGTAGGAATTACGGGCCTATGCCTGGAATGTCTGCCTACGAGTTTGAGCAGCGCGCGGAGGCTCAACGCGTTCCTAGCTACCATAGCTACAACAGCCAAGACTCGCACGGACATAATCCTGCGAGTGTCGCATTCCCGTCCGGCAATGGCTCGGGAATGGACTGGCCCGGTTATGGCCAGCCGGCAGAGGAGTTGGGTGCACAGGATGCATATGGGCAGTCACACGCCGACTATCAGAACGGCCCGGCCCCGTATCAGATCCTGAAGAAGTCGCAGGTTTCCGAGTCCCCTGCGGGCTCCCACGAACGCGTTGAGGAGTACCACCACCGCCACTCGAGCTATCACAGCCCCAGCCTGGCCCAGGAGCATGCGAGTCGAAAGACCGATTATGCCCCGTCTGCCGACGAGACTCTCGTTGAGCGACACCCAGGCAGCTCAGAGCTATACTCCAACAACGCCGTGGCTGACAAGGTCAAGGAAGCACTAGATGAGGCTGCCAATGATGTTCTGGATCCCATCAGCCACGAGTCCCCTGCCCATAGACTGGCTGAAGAGGTCAAGGCCGAGGCTGAAATCGCCAAGGACTTTGACCATGCCGTGGGCGCCGGCTCGAGGCGGTCTCAAGACCTGTCGCCCAAATACCCTTCGCGCCTCGACAATAGCGACTCGCCGATCCCGTACGCCGACATCGAGGGGGATGCTCGCGATGTCGCCGATAAACTAGAAGCGGTTGCCGACAGCTGGGATAGCGCCGAGGACCTAGCCATCCCCGGCGAGGGATCGGCGCCGCCCATCACGGTGTTCAACTTCCCCATGCAGCCCTGGATCTCCATTGCCATGGCCGCCTCCGAGAAGGAGGAGCGCCCCGAGTTCCGAGAGAGCGCTATCATGGACATTGCCCGTCTGAAGAAGGACTTCGACCAGGTTGACCGCAACCTTTACACGGCGTCCCCGCACTGCATGGCCTACGGCATGTCCAAGGCCGGAGGCATGCACGTCATTCGGCAGGACGACGGCAAGGACATCAAGGTCTTTTCTAATACCAAGGATCGCATCTTCAACATCTCCATGTCGGTCACCCCTCAGGACTGCGACGGCGTCCACCGAGAAGCCATCATGGGGACCGGTGTCAGCGGCACCGTTTACTGGGTCCAGGTCCTGGAGGGCGAGAAGGACCACATTGAGGATGCTCACCCGGAGCAGTACGGCTTCGCACTGCCGCCCCTCAGCTCCCAGGAAGGGGATACCTCGGGCGGTGTGCTCAAGACCCGAGCGAGGGTGTCCTCATGCCATCCCGAGTTCTTCGCTGTGGGGCGCGGCAAATCCATCACCATTGTATGGCCCTACTTTGTCATGCAAGAGAAGCTCTTCAAGGCGGGTCACGACCGAGTTGTCGACGCGGAGAAGCTTGCAAAGCACTGTTCGCTGAAGATCAACACTGGTAAGGCTGGGAAGGACTTCACTTTCAGCCAAGACGACTCGGTCATTGTATCCCTCGACAAGTCTGGCCGCGTCAAGTTCTGGGACGTGCGAGACCTGACCACCGCTAGCGAGGACTCCGACCCGAACAACCCAGTGCCCGCCCACACCTCGCTGGAGATCAAGGAGCCCATTATGACCTTGGCGAGCACTCCCGAAGGGGAGAAGGCTTGGCCTACCTCCGTCCTGCTTCTTGATAAGATCAAACCGTACCAGAAGAGGTGCGCCCTGCGGTACATGATTGTTGGGATGAAACAGAACCATACCCTGCAGTTGTGGGACCTCGCCCTCGGCAAGCCTGTCCAGGAATTCAACCTGCCCCACAGCAAGGAGTCCGACGCCGTGTGCAGCGTCACGTACAACCCTGCCTCGGGCATGATTGTCATTGGCCATCCCACGCGGAACTCGGTCTACATGGCGCACCTGTCCGCGCCCAAGTACACGTTCAAGAACATCTCGCAGGCCGAGTACATCATGCGCCTTGGTACCAAGGACATCTCGATCCCTGCCCCGGAGTCTACCGCGGTTATTAGTGGTCTCCGCGAGTATTCTTTCTCCAACAAGGGCATCCTCCGGAGCCTCGACATGCTCTCGAACCCCGCCATGCAACAAGATGGCGATGATCCCACCCTCTTTGAGCTCTATGCCATGCACTCAAAGGGCGTCGCGTGCATTCTGATTCGCCAACCCGAGCTCGGCTGGTCCAAGGATAACAAGGTGATTCATGGCGTCGACGCTGTGAAGACTGGGGTCATCTCTGTGTCTCCTCTGAAGCCTCTTGGACCCCAGCCCGCAGAGGAGCCCGCGCAGAACAAGCAGACTCCCCGCCCTAGCAAGGAGGGCATCGCGGCTGGTGCTCAGCAAGACGAGTCGCCGAGGAAGCCGACTGACTCGGCCAGCCCGGTGAAGATCCAGACCCGGAAGGACGCCGAGCAGGCGGCCACCCCGTCAACCCCCAGCGCAGCGCCCGAAAAGGCGGAGAAGAAGGGCAGGAAGGGAAAGAAGGCTGCTGCCGCCGCCGCCCAAGCCGCCGTCGCCGATGGCCAGGCTAATGGCACGACGCCTTCGGCTGGGGCTAAGGGCAACGCAGCGGCCGCTAAGGGCGGCGACTCGAGCCGTGGATCTGCCGCGGCCCACAAGACAGCTGCTCCCCCCGTCTCGCAGGAGGCCGTTGAATCCGCCGTCAAGGGCATGGAAACCCGGCTCCACGCGTCGATTTCCAGCGTCATGGAGACCGCCTTCAGCGGGCTCAGCAAGTCGATCCTTGCTCGAGAGACTGACTTTGACAGCCGTCAGCTCAAACTGCTCGACGTCGTGTCGGACGTCCTGAACCAGAATGTACAGGGTGTCCTGGGTGATATCATCAGCAAACAGTTCTCAGGCTCGGTGATTCCATCCATCGCTGACGCCACCAGCCGCGCGGCCGCCGACCAGGTCAGCGCCAAGGCTGTGCAGACGATCCAGAGGGAGCTCAACAAGGCGCTCCCCACCATTGGCGAGAAGGTGGTCACGAACGAGGCTCTTGTGGACGCCCTCAGCGATAAGATCGGCGCTCGCGTGGTAGCCCGTGTCCACGATGAGGTGATGCACAACCTCTCGGCCAACCTTATTCCGACTATCACCAACCTCACAGTTCAGACGTCTCGCCGAGTGGCCGGTGAGATCCAGCAGCAGTATCAGGAGGAACTCGATCGCCTGGAAGCCAACCGTCGCGCGGATGCCAACAAGGTTGACCAGCTCTTGGCGCTGGTCACCCGGCTGTCTGATACGGTCTCGACCATGGCTGCCACGCAGTCCCAGTTCCAGGGTGAATTCCTGAAGTTCCAGCAGGAAACGGGTGCGGAGCGGGAGCTTGAGCACGGCCGCCAGGGCCCGCCCGCGAGCGAAGGGTCGGCGGCTCAGTCTCCGCCCTACGTGATGCACCAGGGCCCCCAGCCGCCCCAGCAGCACCACCACCAGCTGCCTCATATCCCCCATGAGAGCCCCGTCGAGCAGCCTGCTCCGAACGTAGAGGCGGAGCTCAACCGTCAGATCAACCTGATCAACCAGTCGGTCCGCGATAGGCGCATGGAGGAGGCCATCATCCGATGGCTACAGAGCGGACACGAGGACGAGATCTTTAGCCGGTACTGGTCGAACCTGAGCCCCGTGTACCTTCGGGACCTCCCGCCGCTGGTGCTCCTGTCTGTTGCCACGACGGTCTCGCAGCATCTCGAGACGGCGCTCGCGCGGCAGAAGACGGCCTGGCTGGAAATGTCAGTGCACTGCCTGCTGAACAGCGTGCCGACCTTTGTAAGTTATTCTGCCACGGCGCCTCACTTCGTTCTTTCTTTTTCGTCCTTTCTAACAGAGTACACAGGACCAGCAAGTCCGGGAGGTGACTCCCAACATCATGAAGCTTGTCATCAGCCGCTCGGAGACGATGCTGATGCGCGTTTCGGCGAAGGACGGGCTCGACCCGCTCCTGAAGAACCTTTCGCAGCTCGTCTCGACGGCCAAGCGGATTCTGGAGGCCACGGCGAATTATTGAGGTAGACATGTCTGATTTGGTGGTAATGGGGGATCGATGGGATGGTATTTATGATACCCATTTGCGCTCATTTTGCTAAAGCTGAATACGGTGTCCTTTTTTTCTTTCCTGGCAAGAGGGAGGCATGATTTTTCACCCGGAAGTGGCTGGTTTGTGCATAGCTGGAGGGCGGTGCTGTATGCAGAGGACGTGGAGGGATCGCATTTTCGTTTCGTTCCGCTTCGTTTCGTTTCGGTTTACCCTTCTTGTTTGTAAATTATGACGATGGGACGAGGCATGAATTTTACGGTGTTCCGGCGAGTGCATCTTGAGTTCTGTGCGAGAAGGTTGGACGGGGCCCGTACGTGACTTCCGGACCTGTCTGATCCATCCCGTCCTGTTTATGCCCCGTCCGTCAATGGATCGAGTGCCTACGGAGATGGTTTCATGCTTCCGTGATGGCAATACCCAGTGTACCCGATGCGTTTGTGTCGCCACAGATACTTCATGTGGAGAAAGGTGTCTTCCCGAGTCTGCTTAAGCTTCTACGCCGGAGTATGCTCGCTATCCCCTCCCTCCACACCACTACAGAGATTACAAGCTCCGTCTCAGGAGAGCCTTTTCGGTCGGATTCTCCTCGAGGATAGTGGCCAACGGCAACGGGATCTCCCTCTCCGCGGTCCTCAGCTCGTCCCACGACCGCCACACCCACTCATCCGACTCGTCAGCCGGCTTGATCTACCACGCCGTTAGTGTCCAGCGTCTTGGAGCATCTACACGAGATGATCACCCCGATGTGGTCGCGCTTCTTACCTCGATCGGGTCCTGGTCGTCCTTCAGATCGCACAGCACAAAGATCGTGATGAAGTGCTTCTCCCATCCCGCTCCGCCCCAGACGTCCCCCGTCACGCTCACGACAGACTTTGCCTTCGCCTCCAGGCCCGTCTCGCGCCTCACCTCTCGCTCCGCGCAGGCGAGGAACGTTTCGCCGTACTCGAGCTTGCCGCCGGGCGTGTCGAACTTGCCTATCGTCGTGTGAGAGCGGAGTCCCTGAGGGACGACAGCCAAGGAGTGAATGAAACCCGGACTACGCACCTTTCCCTAGGGTCCCCCGACGCTTGGCGACGAGGAACTTGTCTTTTTCCCGGTTGTGGACGAGGGCGGCGAGGAGAACATCGGGGTTGTGCCCCGTGTCTTCCACGTTCAATTGGGTCGGGTACATGGCCAAGCTGTCTTGTTAAATCGACTTGAATGGATGCTGAAGAGTCATATGAAGACAGGAGTCGATTATCTCGGAGACATTAGATCATGCGGTACGTGTATATTGAGTCTTACGGAGGGAGAGGTTCTATTAATATTATAGCGGCGTGTCAATGTTGACATCATGACGTTATAAGTGGTCCTGACATGCAAGTGAACGAGCCACCGGTATTATTCATTCTATCGTCTCCGGATTTTTACCTATTCGTTGTGGAAACCAGACTAGGAAGCTCCCCTGTGGAAAGAGGAAACACTTCAAGACCTGGGTTCCATCTGCAGCTCGCCTGTTGAAAATGGCGAGAACTTCACCCGACCGAGGCTCACTCTCTGCAGCACCAGATAGTCCGTCACCTCAACCATGAACTGCTCCGGCCCGCAGATGTAGTATTCGGCCGACCCGTGGTCTAGATAAAGATCCCTGTCGCCGACGGCAGCGAGGTCTACCCGGGCATCATAGTCGTAGTCAACGCCGATCAGGTCCGCCTCGGCGAGGCGCGACTTGAATATATTGAGAGAGATATTCGGCCTCTTGGCTTTCAGCCTGCGGACGTGATCCTCGAAAGGCATTTCCCTCTGCGAGCCGTGGACGAAGGATACCGGGCGGGCGGGCTGCATCTCGGCGACGAAGTTGAGCATGGATAACACGGGCGCAATTCCGACACCGGCCGAAATGAGGACGAGCGGCACGCTGGAGGGAACGTGGGCATCGAGGAAGACCTCTCCCGTGGGATGCGATACCTCGAGCTCGTCCCCGATCTCCTTGTTGTCGACGAGGATGTTGGAGACCAGGCCCGGGTTGATGTTCATCACCATCCCTGCCTTCTTAACCTGCTTCCCTTTATCGCGCTTCACGGTGATGCGATAGTACTTCGCCTTGGGCGAATCACTGAGGGCGTATTGCCTTGGCTGAGAGTATCCCGTTGAGGGGACGTCGAACCTCGTGGAGACGTACTGTCCTGGTATGAAAGGCGGCAGGGGCTTCCCGTCTTTGGGGGCGATGTAGAAGGAGAAGATACTGTCGGTCTCGCGCACCTTCTTCACGATCTTGAACTTCCGCCAGCCTTTCCAGGACGGAGCGAAGCCCCTGTACATCTGGTCCTCGCGCGCGATGAGCATCCGGGCCAGGACCCAGTAGGCCTTGGTCCACGCGACCCTCACCTCCTTTGTCATGGAAGGGCCGAGGACCTCCCCGAAGGCGTCGATCAGGTGCTTCCCCACGATGTCATAGTGGCCGGGGGAAATTCCGAGGGAGCAGTGCTTGTGGCACACGCGCTCAAACCGCGGGATGAGCTCGCTGATGTCGCTGAGGTTGGAGGCGAAGCGGAGGATCATGGCCGTGAGGGCGCGGGGCTGGCGGCCGTTGGCGAGGTTGACGTCGTTGAAGATGTTGTGGAGCTCCGGGTGCGCGGCGAGCATGTTGCGGTAGAAAGTGGAGGTGATGTGCTCGCCGTGCTCGCGGAGAACGGGGATGGTGGCGCGCACCATCTTTGATTGCTGGTAAGAGAGCGCCATTGTGAGCGGGGCAGAGTGTCGCTGCAGCTTGTGTAAGTGGTGGCGAGGAGGCGGGGATGTGTGAAGGGAACCGGCACGGCCGAACGACGGATGTCAGTCCGGGGATCCAGAGGACCCGGAGCTGGAGACGGGACTTGGATTCTTGAGCCCTTCGGTCTCGTAGGCCCTCGTAAGGTGTCTCGAGGTGATCTTGCTATGACCAGCTTCTAGGTTCACAAGAGCTGATGGAGATTTTGCAGGACTGGAAGGGTAAGAGAGCAGACGTTGTTTCAGCCCCAGAGGAGGAAGGTATGGTTGTATCAGATCGCCAGACAGGGAAGAAGGGCACGCGAGAAGACCGGGAAGACGAGTCTCTTATATGGGAGCGACGAAAACACGAGAATGGGTGTGTCCACGGCTGTGGTGCGACGGACAAAAGGACCATCGAGAGGAAGACGCTGACATGACGTATCCGGCACGAGGAGCACCCGGCATCCAGCCCAGCCGGGGTTTCCTTATCCATGATATTATCAACGGCTATCCGGGCGTGGAGCCAGAAGAGGGCGATTCCCGAGGTTCGTCTGTCGCCCGCGGTCCAGACCCACAGTCGTGCATCGCAGGGGAGCCCACAATAAGGCAGGGAAGACTAAAAGCCTCCGGGCGGGTGGCTTGGTCGCGAAGTCCCGGAGGCCGTTCTGACGATATCTTTTCGCGGCTCCCTGTGGAGACTATCGAAGGCGCCACCAGCCATGTGGGCGTGGTCCCGCGCGTTCTAGAACGAGATGCTTCATCTGCCCGCGGCATGATTGGACGGTCCATTGGGGCACCTGCTGCCGATCTGGGCGTCGTCGCTCATATCCGGCTTCTTCCTTCTCCGCCATATTCGGGGCGCTTAAGAAAAAATGGGGGTTCGCCGGCCTGAGCTGATACGACGTATCCGCATGTGGAGACTCATCGTACGATTTGGACGGGGTTCGTGGCGTTCAAAATTCTTGCGGCTTGGAGGACGGAAAAAACTAACAATGCAAGGGGTAATTGCGAACCAGGTAGACGGCCAGATGTCGTCCTATTACTGTGGGTTTGGCTACCGGGACAAGCGAGAGTTCACCTCGGCATGCGGCTTTTACGTGCAGCGGGCGGGCGACTCCGGCGGTGGGAAAGCCAATATAAGGCCATATCTCTTGGACTGACTGAGAGCATTGACCAAGGCGGTTATTCCGGCCGAGCACCACACGAAGTATGAACGAAACGTGATCACTCGGAACGCATCCACCAGTAGGTTGACCAGTAGACAGGCCACTTCCTTCATAGATACAGCCCCGTGCCGCGCCATTGGGGGTTGGGTACGCAACGAGTATTGTAATAGTGTAAAGCCCTTACCACACAACGGTTGACCAGTTGACCAATAGACTTGGCGTGTTAGAACAGACATCAGCCACTACCTTTGAGTAGAGAGACCCCATTTCCCCCAGTCGCGACATGTCGGAGCAGGCGTGTTTGACGAGATGTTTGAACCTCGGCAGACCATCCGCGACCAGGACAGGAAAGACAAATAATTATAAATAATAAAAATCAAGAGCCAATGGCCTAGAAATGACACGTAGGACAGAACCATCATGCCGGAACTCCGCGTGCGGGTTTGCGCATCTTGGCCAGTCCCACTCGGCGGACCGGGATGCTGCTGCCGGGGCCCGGGGGCCGGACCCACCCCCGGCCCGCGCCCCGGAGCCAGGGCCGCGGTGAACGGGTGCCGGCACGACACACCCCAACGGACATCACCTTCGTCACGAGTCAAATATACACCCAAAGGACGGCTACCGGATCTTCCTCTCCTTTTTACTAAGTGCCATTCGGTAGCAAAGTACCTCTGCCCCCGGCCGGGTTGCAGGACGGAGAACATGAAGACCCGAGAGGATGGCCAAGTCAAGATGGCCGGCCGCGCACCCAACGGAAGAGTCACCCGCTCCCGTTCCCATGCGCAGTGTAACGTCCATCCGCTGTTCTCCGCTGCCATATGGGCGCTGACGCTCAACAACGTCATACCCTCGGTGGGGGCCGCTTAATATACATAATCCCGCAGCGCTGTGGGCCGGTGCTTAATATGTGGTTCCCCCCCACACCGAAGCTTTCCTCAACACACCCAGACCTCTCCCACTTACACCTCCTATTCGAACCCGTTTCAAGCTTCGGGATAAACTCCGCAATGTAGCCCGGTCTCACGGAAGTCAGGTCCCAGAGTCGAGGTTCTCAAGGGAATACTATTATGAATTAAAAATGCATCCCGAACATATGAACATGAAATGAAGGACTCCCAGTCCTGGCTCCCTTTTCCTTCTCAATTCCAAAAGGGAAGTCGATAAGACAAAATCTAAAATAAATGCTATTTCCCATTCTTATGTGGCTACCGTGACCACCCAGTGCCTCACGCCAGCTCCCTAAGCTCACCATCCGGACGCCCAGTGGGCAGCTCCACTGCCCCGTTCTGCGAGTGCCGCTGCTGCTGCTGCCCCGGCTGCGCGTACGCGGCGGCGTACATGGGAGGCGGGGGCGTGTGACCCGCACCGGCAGGCGGGCTCGTACTTTCCGGAGGCGCGACGGGCGTGCCCGCCGCGACGGATGGGTTGTACTGCGAGGGGTCGGTGGGCGTGAACTGCGATTGCGTGGTCGACATTGGGCTGAGGGGCGCCTTGGCCATGCTCTGATCGTGCTGGGGTCCGTAGTAGCCGCCGGCGACTCCGGGGGGGGCGAGACCGGGCTGGCCAGGCGGGGGACCACCGGGGGCGCCGGGCGGAGGCATGTACATCGAGGGCACACCGGAGTACATCTGGTTGTGGTCACCAGCGACGCCCGGCGGGGGCTGGTTCGGGTACTGGGCGCCCGCCATCGGGGGTTGTTGGTTTTGGTATTGGCCGGGGCCCATAAGGGGCTGGGCGGTAGGAGTGTCCTTGCTCTTGCGACGGCGGAGGAGGAGGAAGGCGGCTAGACCGACGAGGCCGAGAGCAGCTTGGAAAATGGTCAGCATTATTCACGGATAACAGGGAGGATCGAGGCAAGCCATACCGACACCTCCGATAGTACCGCCGACTATGGCGCCAACGGGCGCGCCGCCATCATCGTCGTCGTCGTCGTCGTCACTAGTATCTGCACTAGCCGTCTCCCCGGGGGTTTTGCCCCCGGTCGCCTTGGAGCCGCTTGCAGAGGAAGTCTCGTCCAGGATAAAGGACGTGAGGTCGTCCTCGCTAGCGCCATCGGCGGTGTAGTAAAAGTCGTATGTCGTGGACGAAGAGTCACACAGAATCATCGTGTACCCATCCCACACATCGTCCAGGTATCCATAGACGGCACAGTAAGGTGACGCCGTTTCGGAGCTGCGGCGTGGTTAGCCATGGGCAATTACCCTGGGGCCGTAGTTCCAGGCGCACCGAGATACCAGTGGCCATGACCCAAGAGGTGGAAGGTAGCTTACCAGTACCGTGTCCGCTCGATATCAGCGGTCTCCCATATATCCGACTCGGTGCGGTCGAGACAGGCGGTCCAGATGTCACAGTTGGTCGTCGCGCAGCAGCCGACGGCGGACGCGTCCGACTCGTAGAGACACTCCGAGTCCTCAGCCTCGCACGTAACGGCATTTCCTGTCCCGCGGGTTAGCCACTTGTATATAACAAACATAGTGAAGGCCCAGTTCGCCTCCCGGCGGATGGTACTCACCACGGTCGCCGTCCACGAAGCCGCACGTATTCGCACCCTGCTGGCGCTTCTTAAGGCCCGAGGGCTTGGGGGCGCTCGTGGGCTCGGGGACACCAACGCCCAGCGCCTTCATGGCGGCTAGTGTTGGTTCCGCCGGCGCTGAGCCTGCCAGGTCGATGTAGGCGTGGGCCCCGCCCAGGGAGAGGGCCAGGGGCACGATCGCTCGAGGGCCAAGCATCTTGGAGCGAAACGATCACAATTGCCTCGAGGGAGCTTGCAGCTTGCGGGCAGACCCTTCCTGGATATCAGATCGCGGACTCAGGATCGTTGCCGTCCGAGGTCTCTGGGAGGAGGTCAGGCGGAAGGACGGGGCGCGGCGAGGAAAGAGGGAGGAAGACCAAAAAACCTTCCATCCTTCGGGATGGGCGTGGTGACCAAGCCCCATTTGTACGAGCCCCATGGCAATAATGTACCAATGCGGAAGACAATTCTGGCGCCCCAGCTGCATGGTTGATGCAGCCCTGGTCCCATTGGGGCAAAAAGACATGCCCGGTGCGATATCCATGCTCGGGCTGTCAGCTCGGGTAAAAACATCCCGGCCCTCTCCCCTCAGCGGAAGGGTCTCCCGTGGGTCGCACCAGCCCTCCGGCTTGCACATGGTTGGCCGACATGTGGCACCCGCAATTGGCACGGGTTGGAAAGGGAGGCAGAGAGGCAAGGCTCGGGGTGGGGCATTCTGCTCGGTATGCATATGGAGCATGTCAAGGGTAACGATTCGCGGCGAGGGTGGCTATCATGGCGGCCCGTTGGTGTGACTCGCGGGGGATTGTCTCGGGAGGGCTGGAACCAAGGGCCGTTCCTCCCTTCTCAGTTCGAGCAGGCAAACCCTCGAGAAGGGAGAGAGGGACCCGAGAGCGCTGAGACAGGTTGGGAATGCCGCGCGGATAGGCGCCGACGACCGCCAGAACGGAGCCGACCGCCTTGCCCTGCCCCAACCCGTTGTCCCGTTTGGGCCGTGATCGCCTTTCGCGTGGGACGAAAATCACCGGGGCTGTCGCTCGAACGCTGGCAAAAGCACTCGAGGGTCAATCTTAACGAGCCGGGGTGGCCCCTGCCATAAGGCGCCAAGACGTGACATGGCCGGGGTCCCTGATTACGCCAGTGACCAGGCTCCGCGTTTTTGGGAAATTGGCGCGGTTCGGGCTCGCTCAGCCCGGCAAACCCCGCGCTGCACTGCCACGGATCGAACTTGTGAGTTGGCGTGCCGATGGGGAGATGCACAGGCGGGATGAACTCCCAGGGCTGGAGGGTGAGAGCCGACAGGGACGATTGACCTTGACGATGGGCAGATGAATCGAGGATGAAGCTGGGAGGACGGAAGACAAAGATTGGATGAGTAATAATGACTGGACATTTCCTGGGCGAGCGATGGCATTCGGGGGATTCCATGGTCCTGGGAATACGTACCTCCTATTGCACATCCATCCATTGTGGACCTACGTAGTTCGTACCCTCCAGCGACGAACCCGTCGCGCCTGATAGGGCAAAAGTGGGGCTCAGCTCCTGCGCAGAGCCACACACACATACCTTCCCTCGTACACATTCACTTGGACCCTTCACAGCAGCAGCATTCAACTCTTTCGAGGTGTTACGAGGTCCTCAGTCGCAATCATTCCCTTTCAAGCCAGTGATCGACGCAGGGTGACATTCCTCGACACCCTTTCCCGCGGTTCAGCCGCTCCGACGGACAAGCCCCGGATGCCGACCGGACCTTGGATAATAGGGGGAAGGGATTTGCGGTCGGCTCCTTCGAGAAGCAACCCGGGGCGACGGACGGAGGCTTTCTTCCGATCTGCTGCTGCTTGGGGGGGCGAGCACCTCTTGCAGCCCGCAAGCCGATCCGCCTTTGCTCCCTGCGTCCATAGTCTCGTAACAGCCAGACCGCAAGCTATGTTTGGAAATATCCAGCATGTTGGTCGCAGTCATCCGCACCGTAGGCATGCGCCGCCCGTTTGTATCCACGACCATCAGCTTACCTCGAACGTTGTACCAATCTCGTCGAAACCCAGCTCGCATCCCAGCCGCCTCCTGTGTCATGCAGGGACCGCATGGCGAGTATCTTGGCAACTCCGCCAACGTCGCGGAAGAATTAACACTTGAAACCCTCTTTGAGAGGATGAGGAAGAGGGAGTGGATTCTGATAGCGCTCACCGCCCACCCCTACGTGAAATTGCGCTTACACATGCCGAGCAGCAGAGGGTCGGGACACCCCGTGGAGGGAGCCTTGGTAATTCTCGGCCTCCATGTCGTGGTCGTACAGAGAAGGTGCAATGACGAATACGTGATACTGACGATGTCGCGAGAGCAGTGTTTCCAGTCCCAACAGCCCGAGTGCGCCCATGGTGCGTAGCACAACATGCGTTCCCGCCCCTTATATAAAGCTTTAAGCTGTCGATCCTGTGGGTTTGGTGTGTGTGGTCTGGTGGAGAGCGGGTCCTTGACTCCATCGAGTGGACTTACACGACGAAGTTGATCCTGCGATGGACTGAGGGCTGGGAACTCATGCTGTTCTTCTCCGCCACCTAGTCGGCGCGGAGTGTTATCGTCGTTTGCGCGAAAGCAGGCAAGTATATATGGGTTCCCAGCCTGATGGTCACTTAACCAGTGGCCTTGGACCTACTTGTAGTATCCCATCTTGACACTCCCTGACGATGAGCATTCCTGTTGTAGACGCGTATCTGACGGGAATCTAAGACGACCTGCTCGTTGTTTTCTGCCCGGCCCCGGTGCCCTCTTCTACCTATTGCGCCTGTTGTCGCAAAAGCTGGTGGGCACCTACCTAGGGCCGGGGCGGTATCCACGTCGGAATGGTCCCAAGGACGAGGCAACCCACTCCAGTATGCTTTTCCTCTCAGCGGCAATACTCCTGCAATGGGGCCTTTCAGTGGAACTATCACCCGATCAATCTTCTGGGGTCGCAGGCTCTCCGGCAGGCAAAAGGCCCTAGTAGACAGGTGGCAGCAAAGCGTTATGCACCAGCCGGGGAATGGGATGAGAACCACCTCCGCAGACCCGGGCAAAGGATCGCGTTTAATATCAAGTTTCCCCGGAATTCGCTCTGCGATAGGGCTGGTCGCCCCTGGGGGCCAAAGACTAGACATCTGGCGTGCCAGTAGAAGCTCTTTATAGTTTCCCCGCGCGGGTAGTCGGAGCCGACGTGTGGAGGTGTTGGGGGTCAGGGGATTCAGCCGGGGGAGGACTCCGCGGACTGTGTAACGTCGAAGCTAATATGGAAAAAGAAGAAGGGACGGAGGACGCTTCGCGTGTTGGGGGCAGCGGGAGCATATAAGACCGAAGCATGGCGCGTCAAGCCTCGCGACGTGCCCTGTGCAGGCTTGAACGTTATATGCTGTAGCAACAACCATCATCGCGAAAGCCCTCCTCACGATGAAGAAACTCGCCTTCCTCTCTGTCGTCCGCGTGGCTCTGGCCCTCTTCGACCCACGGGCCCTAGATGCCGCATCTATGGACAGCATGCCTCTCGACATTCCCGTCCCCGTCCCGCCTGACTCCCCGCCCGGCCTAATCATCTCGTCCTTCACCCGCAGCGTCTGGGGCGGCTCCGGGTGCCGCCCGCGCAACAGCTCCTCCGAAGAACGCACGCAGTCCTTCCGCATCGGCGAGGACGGCCGCCTCGAGTACGCCTTCACGAGCCTGCACGCTGGGACGCGCCCCGAGCTGCGCGGGGAGGGCGCGGTGGAGGACGCGGAGTGCATGGTGCTCGTTAGCATCGCGGGGATCCCGCCAGGCTGGGAGTTTCGGGTCACGGACGTGTGGGCTGCGGGATATGCCTCAATGGATCCCGGGACGTCAGTGAGGGTTAACACGTCGCTGTCGCTGGGGCAAAGAGGGGACCTCGGCGTAAGCTATCATGCCTCTTTATTACTTGGACTTAAAGGACTGACTGTATCCGCAGGGCGCCGTGCAGCTCTCAAACCCCGGCCCAGGGAATGGAGAGCCCGTGTCGTCTCGCTTCATGGCGCAGCTGGTGGAGGTTCGACGGCAGGACGCGGCGCTGGCGGCGACGCCGTGCGTGCTTGATGGCCCCGGGCTGGCGACGGCGAATCTAACGCTCACGGTGGAGGCGGAATCGGAGGTGGTGCCGGTCGAGGAGGGAGCTGTTGGGGTGGAGACGGTGTACGTGGCCGGGGCACTGCGGGAGTGTCAGGTCTTAGTGGACGGTTGGCTTGAAGGGTAGCTGGACTTTTGGGAGGGAATTGATAGGACATGCGTCTGAGTAGAATCTACCCTCAGCAGACCAGTCACTGTATCGCAGCGAAGCCGCAGCGGCCACGGCACCCTGCTTTACGGCGGACACGGCCCAGCTCCGGGACGATGCCGTGCCGCAGCAGCCTCCAGCATATCATGAAACATTTCCCCTCTTCCCCGCCCTTCTCTCAAGAACCGGAGGGGCTGCGCCCGGCGGCGGCCGACCGTCTGTGATGCCCGTGCGCCGGCGCTTAAACGCCTCGGCGCGCGGTCTGACGCCCGCAATGTGCGGTTCCGGTGGGAGTCGGGTCCGTGGGTTTTGTCCGCCGGGTGATCGGCAGTTGATCTCCGCAGAGACTCGGGATCTCGTTCGGACGACGAGTGCCATGTGTGGGTTTATTGGGCGTTTGCCTCACCCTGGTGTGCGTCTCGGGCCGGGAGGGGGGCACGGTCAATAAAGGCCATGTGTGCGAGGTATGTCGAGGGCCGGGATCTGCTAATAGTACGGGCGCCAGCGTGTGACGTTCAATGTCACTGAAAGCCGCACCTGTTTTGTGGTCACAGGGTGCAATGCAACCGAGCACACATACTATTGGTGTGCCGACTAATAGTTCGTGTTGACCCAGCGGCTTGGCTCGCCAGGAACAGCCACCCACAGCGCTCAGTCGAGGGCACCTGGGCTGTTGCTGATGGCGCCGCCCCACTAACCGGGACCTGTGTCCACCTGCGAGCGCGCCATGCCCCGGAATCCGACTCAGCTTGCTCTCCCCGTGGACCCCCCCCCCCTTTTCTTCTTATTTCCTTTTTTCTATTATTGTTTTTGGCCCTGTGTTGTATCTCCGTGGCGCTGACGCACATGTGCTCCCTCCCCTGGGGCCCCTGTGCCGATCCTCGGCGTGGCGGGTTGATGGCTCGGAGCGGGGCCCGTGTGGGTCCGGGCGCCGACGAGTTTATTCCCCGAAGCGGAAACGCGGGGCTTTCTCCAGTGCCTCGCGGGCTTCATGCACCCGGCGCAGACGGGACGAATTCTCGTGGCCAAAGCCCTCGGCACGCTGGTGGGCAGCGAGTGTTCTGTCCCGCTGTTCCGCCCGTGGTTACATGTACAGTACCTGCCCGCCGTCGGGACACGACGCCCCGTGTGCTACACGCGTCCCTTTCTTCCCCTTTGCCCTCCGCCGCCAAGCCAGCGAGCGGGTTTCCAGCTGAGCACCGCTTGTGTTAGTGCGCCCAGCGGCAGCTTGCGGGCCGCCAACGTGCTTTTTTGTGGCACTATCTCCATAACTAGCCTCCAGCCTCGATCTGGTCGGAATAATCCAGCCGTTTGCAGGGATGTTCCTGGAGATGTGGGGATGTGAAAAGCAACAGCCAGAACCTCAGCTCATTTACCCTGTCTTGCAACACCAGGCCGCGGCCATTGCCATCCCGTCGCCGAACTCCGGCTCAAAGAGTCGCTGCGGGAAGCGCAAGGCCGGTCCGGTGAGGCAAGGCCGCACTGACCTCCTCTTTCTTCCTCGCCGGATGTCCTTCGGTGCTGTGCAACTGCATGGACCCTCGGCCGCCAAAGTCCCCGACGGCCACCTGCAGGGTCCTGGGCCTGAGAGTCCTCCTCCACGGCCGTCCGCCCGTCTACCTACTCCTCCCATTGGCCCAGCCTGCCCGCCTGGTCCTCTCCGCCATCAGCTTCTCAACTCCGGTGCGATCCTGCGGCGGGAGCCACAGACCACGAAGAGATGCGCCGAGTTAATTAAGACGGCTCTGCTTGTGGCAGCCGAGCTGTGTGCGTCCGTGCCAGCCACTCGGGGAAATGCATGTGTTTCGGGTCCTGATTCGATAGTTGCGCGGCGGCGCCTTGACTCGGTCAGATCTGGCCATGCGACCCGAGCGGCATGTTTGGTTATTCTTAGGTGGGTGGAGGGAAGTGAAAGCGAGACCATTTAATGGGTCTTCCCCTCCATGTTTGTTTCTTGCGCTCTCTTGTTTATTGCGAGAGTATTTGTAAGAGCGAGCCCGTCCCCGACCCTGTTCTGCAAAACTTGGCTCCCGACATCTCTCGTAACCAGACACCTACAAGGGCCTCGTCGAGACCCCACAGCGCCACTCACGATGCAGCTCCCCTCGTGGCTGGTGTGGTATAAGAAGCCCGAGTACCGCGACATCAGGGAGTACTCCAAGGCCGTCGGCAGTGGCAATCGCGCCGTCAGCCCCGATGGCCGCAACAAGAGCGCCATACCCGGCCGTCTGAGCCTGGAGAGGGTCCTCGAGAACAAGACATGTGCGTCAGGGTCCCACGGGGAGCGAGCTGGGGGCAACGGGACTTACACCGAGGTTTAGGTAGCCCCATGTCGCTCTACGACTTTTACATGTACCTCAAGCACATCGAGTACTCACCCGAGAACCTGGAGTTTTACATCTGGTGAGAGAGCCCTCAAAACATCATCATTATCGTGTGTCTAACTTCTTCCAGGTTCAAGAACTACGAGATGAGGCACGCCGAGAGGGAAGCAGGTAGCGCCAGGGGCACATCCTACAGCGTCACCGAGGTGAGGCCACCGTCGTCTGACGGCTCGGAGATCTCCCTAGACCCGGAACTTGGTATGAGCCCTCCTTGTCCTGGATCACCCAGCAAAGCTAACCCACCCCAGCAAAGGAAACCCTCTCCCAAATCGAGCATCTAATCGGAACCTCCGCAATCTGCACGACTTCCTGCAAACCGTCCCTCGGCGCACGCCTCAAGTCCCTGGCCGGCTCCCCCTCCCCCATGCCAACCTCGCCCGCAACCGACGCCGACCTCCGCGCCGAGATCACCACCATAACAACCCTCTTCCTAACCCCCTCCTCGCCGAAGGAGCTCAACGTCCCCCACGCCATGCGCGCGGCCGCCCTCGACGCCCTCGCCACCTCTTCATCTCCGGAGCACCTGAAGCCGCTGGCGGACCACGTCTACGCCCTCCTCCGCAACTGCTCGCACCGCAACTTCGTCCGCCTGGGCGTGTCCAACGGGACCTACGAGACGGTCTGCGTGGCGACCGGTCTGGGAATAGCCCTCACCATCGCGGGCTTCCTGTACGTCCTGCTGCGCGCCTTCTACGGGACGCACAGCCGCTTCGAGGCCTTCGGCGCGTGGCCCATGTGGTGGCTCGGGGCCACCTTGGTCATGTCCGGGCTGCGCGGGAGCTGCTTCTTCCTGCTGCTGTTCACGAGGCGCCAGCCCCTGCCCTGGGAGAGGCTGGACGACTCGGCGTCGGTGGTGTCGAGACGCAGCGGGGTCTTCGGGAGGGTGAAGCGGCTGATGATCTTTGATCGGAAGGTGAGGGTGAAGGACGATAACCTGAGGCAGCTGCAGCATCGGATTGTGGCGCAGAGTATGGTGGGTGGAGCTGTGTTTGCGAGTGTTTTGGTCTTAGTCTTCATCTTCTTGCCTGTTTGGAAGGGAACTCTTTGAAAGGGTGTGATAGGAATGAGCAATGTAAGGAGAGGTAGGAATCACTTTGGAGCTGGAGTTCAGGGAACAGGGATTCGTTCATATTCTTAATCGCTCCAGATAACGACTCAAAGTACTCCTTGGACTCTGTTAACAGATATCCCTTGGGAGGCTACACTTCGCGGCCCACTCGCCTAGCAGCAACGGTTGTATCTGCTCAGCCACCCTCGAGACAGATCCATTAGGGAGCTCCAAAGGGAAACTAAAGCTCCGAGATTACAAAGTTCCAAGATTTAGTTTACATACCTCGCTAGCACATAATTCCACATTATATATCATCCCTTCAGCCCACCAGCGTATTCCTTCGACTCCTGTCCAGCCTCACGTCCTTCCTCCCCACCACGGCCTCCAACGCCTGCCTCAGCCCCTTCGCGTCGTATCTCCCTCCCTCGACCCCCCTACACGGCCCATAGAGCCTCACTGTATCGATCCCCAGCTGACTCAACTTCTCCCTGTCCACCTCCGGCGACGCCTTGCCTTCGAGGTAGAGCACGTGCGTGACATACAGCGAGTACTCGTGTTGTTCAGGGGGCGGACGCCCTCTCGAGTATGAGCACGCGTTCGCGATAGCCGCCACAAAGTCGATTGCCGAGAAGGGGTTACTCGTCGGCCCCGTCTCGCGGTCCAGCGACCCGTTGAGGATGAGGATCTTGTTCCTGATGGCCGCGTTGGTGGCGATCGCATCTCCCACGCCCCTTAACACCAGATTCGGTATAAGCGACGTAAACAACGAGCCAACGCTGTAGATGACGCTCCCGCAGTCATTCAACGCGTTTACAACACGCGGGTTCGCGGGTATTCGGATCTCCTGACCGTAGGGGTTGATGTACCACACGCGCTCGATCCTCGCCCCCAACTCCTCCTCATCCGTCTTGGAGAACGAGATGGCGGGCTTCCTCAGCGCCGGAAGGCTTCCGGGCAGGTTTGCATCCTCGACCCTGTCGTGCTCCTCCGTCTCGCCGCTGCTCCAGGGCGCTGCCTTGGGACCGGGAACTGCGGCGGTCGGCGCGCTGGGGTGCGAGATATCGTTCTGGCCCGTGATAACCTCCCCGTTCGCTAGCCCCGCGGCGATGTGGCTCGCGAAATTAGTGTTTAGAGCCGGCAGAACGCTCACGTCTACGCTCACCCCGCATATGGAGCTAAAGAGGTGAATGGCAGCCTCGAAGCTACCCATGTACAGCCGCGCGCCCGTGAGGAAGAGGTTGCCCACGCTGGCGCCGGAGTAGTCGAACCGACTGCTGGGGCGCGAGCGCTTCACCGCCTCCAGATTAAAGCCGTTTAGAAACGAGCGGATGAGCTCGCGCTTGGGGGAGCTCATGTCGTCCCATAGCGAGTGAGTGCCCTCGACGATGGAAGCCCACTCGGACCTCGCCTCGTCATACTTCTTGGGCAGGCGGTGGTTGAAGAGCTGGCGGAGCGAGGCTGTCTCCGGGCTGTCGGACTCCGGGATGAGGCGCACAAGGCGAGAGCGCACGTCGCCGATTCCTGGGCACGGGTCAACGACCGTTGACGCGTTGAAATACCGGCGCGATAGCCCTCGAGAGCAAGAGTGTGAGACCGGAAGGGGGCGTGTGAGTAAAGGGGGCCAACGTACCTGGCCCGCCGAAGACGCGGATGACCTCGCTCGTGCTGCCGCCGTTGTCGGAGATGGGGATGACGTAGCTGAGAGAGCACTTGTTGGCGGCGCGCACATGCTCGAAGACGTCGACGAGCGAGTTGGCTGCCGTGCCGCCCGAGAAGACCACAATGCCCTGGCCCGGCGGGGAGATCTGGGGGATCGTGAACCCCGAGGCCTGGCCGTCGAGGTCGGGGCGCGGAAGGCCGCCGTTCTGGCCCTGTGAAGCCATCCCAAGGATACGGTCGGCCGCGGCGTTTATGGTGGTTTGGGGTGGTGTTGGGGTGGTGTTGGGATGGTGTTGGGATGGTAAGCCGCCCTGTCAGTGGTGTCTCCGTCACAAGGGACCCAAAACCTTGTGAATACGAGGTCGTCGTCGCGATACGTGGCCTCAGGGCCGTGTCGTCAATCCAGTCCGTGGAGCTTCCCAGAAGGGACAAGGTCTGCGGTAGCGTGACGTTGCCCGCACAGCCACCGCAGTTCTTAGTCATCTAACATCGTGACGGTGGGGTTACGGCCCGGCGAAGACAAGGTTCGATGATACGAGGAAGTGTATATACGTCTGCTTCGGTCGAGATTGTTGGACTATTTGAATATTCCCGTGTGAGGAAATATAGCGGCATGGAAGATGGTGGGCGGACGCACGGCACCTGCACGTGTAGCCTGCAGGGCTGCAAGCCTCTCAGCTGTCCGTCACAGGCGTCGTCTTGGCCTGTTCGGCCCTGTCCGGCCCTGCACACCACATGGGCGGAACATAATACCAACCAATAGCAGCGGCTGAACGCGATCGGCACGCTGGCAGAACAGCGGGCCCGTTGGCGCCGTTGGCAGATCCGGCGATCCACATGGTCTGGCACCTGCGAAGTCGCGGAGCCACGTTCTCCGCTACAATCCAGGCACTTACAGCACAAACGATATTTCTCAGCTCTCACTTTTTGAGAATGCGTTCATTTTGATCCCTGACTGCCAGAATCGAGTGTTTCTACTGGCGATTCCCGTCGGAGCTCTGACGTCGTATGGCCTGAAGCGCCGGCGAGAATGTCGTGAGACCATTAACACGGTGAATTGATCGACGATCGGGAGCTCGGGACGTGCCCAACCGCTTGGTCCGGCGGATAATAGCAGATCCCGCACCGACGCTGCGGGGGCCGCCTTCACCTACAAGTATAAGCACTGTAACACCTCCCCCACTCCACCCTCTTCCCCACACTGCCACGGCCTCCTCTTTACATACGATACCTAGCTAAAGTGTATCTCTCATTTACTCCCTGAACCTCGTCCCAGAATCTCACATTCTCGACCATGGCCCCCATCAAGGTCGGCATCGTAGGCTACGGCTTCTCAACCAAGTGCTTCCACCTCCCGTACATCCTCCCAAACCCGGATCTCACCGTCCATGCCTTCCTCCAGCGCGCCCCGCCGCCGTTGAGACCCTCCGACCCTGTGCCCAAATGGGGCCACTGCACCGTCGACTTCCCCCAGGCGAAGCACTACCGCACGGCCGACGAGTTCTTCCGGGACGGTGACATCGAGCTGGTAGTCGTGTGCACATCTGCGCATGAGGAGTTCGTAGAGGGCGCTCTGAAGTCCGGGAAGCACGGTAAGGACGAGTTCGCTTGTTGATGCGCTTCGGGGAAGCTTGGCCCGTTAACATGTACAGTGGTCGTCGAGAAACCCTTCGTAAAGACGAGCCAAAAGGCCAATGAGCTGATCGCCCTCGCCAAAGAGGCGAACAAAGTTCTAACCGTCTTCCACAGTCCGTCCTCCCTACCCGCCCACCTCCCCACAGAACTCCAGACTAAACCCCCCTAGACCGAAGATACGACAACGACTTCCTCACCCTAAAGCAGCTGCTCGACCAGAACGCCCTCGGCTCCGTCCGCGACGCCGAGATCCACTTCGACTTCCGCTTTCCGCCTTGGGTCTCCTCCTGGACCAAGGCCGAGTACTCCCCCGGCGAGGGTATGTCCTTCGGCCTGGGCACACACACCGTCGACCAAGCCCTCGCGCTGTTCGGGCGACCCGTGTCAGTTATAGGCCACTTTGCCTCTAACCGCGGGGTGGAGAGCGCGGTGGACGACACGTTTACTTTCCTCCTTGTGTATCCAGGGAACCTGACAGTCACGGTCAAGACGGCTATTGTGACACATATGAAGGAGCAGCTCAAGTTCTGGTTCCGTGGCACCGAGGGGACGTACCTCAAGGTAAGCCAAGGCGAGCCAGCCTCTTTGTCATGCTGGAATGCGGGAAACAGACTTACAGGATGAAACAGTTCGGCTATTGCCCCCAGGAGGCAAACGCCATTGCCAACCCGGGAAAGCCCGCTACGGACCCTTCGCACGGCAAGGAGGACCCAAGACTCTGGGGAGAGCTCTCCACCACGCGCCAGATAGACTCCTCGCAGACCCTAGACGACGCGAGCGGTCTTTATATCGGGAAGTATCCGAGCCTGGACGGGTGGTGCAGGGGTTACTACGAAGACGTGGTGAAGGCCGTCAGGGGGGAGGCCGAGGTGGTTGTCACGGCAGAGACAGCGAGGGATGGGTTGAGGATCATCGAGGCGGCAAGGGAGTCGTGGGTTAGTGGTAGGAGAGTTGATTTGCAGTGGGACTAGATATGGCAAGCTAGAGTGGGTCATTCGTGTATGACCCTAATGATGGTTCAACGTGGATATATACCGCGATAGATCGAGACATCGGAAAGCGTGCCTCGCTGTGTAGCCCGCTTCGAGAACCATGGCCTACTTAGATAGTAACACCCAACATACACGGGAGTTTTAGTTCCATCTAACCCGAGAACCCAAAATTGCCTTCTGCAACAGACAGCCGAAGGCGAGACTTACAATTTACTTTCGTAACAACTATAAGGGACCCACATAGTCCAGCACGAGACACTATAGCCACCTTAAGCCAAACTATTTGGCCGCACAGCCACGCCTAGATCTTGTAGGCCTTCGGGGAATATACGAGTTGGCAGCCCAATTATCTGTCTCAGCGCCTCCTGCCCAAACAAAGCATATCGTAAACCTGTTTCCCCGGGATGTCGTCTAGCAACGAAACCCATATAAACGACTTCAAGATTTCCTGCGTATCCTTCCACGTGTTCAACTGGCACTTACTGGCATGTGCACGTAAACCTTCCTTTAGCCATTCCTCGTCTGAAACGTTAAAGAGCGAGTTGGCGCCGGTCATCAACAGCCAAAGCATCAGCTGAGAGGAGACCCCGTTGGCAGGCTTGATGCTTTGGATGCAGTCTTTGTAGGCAATGGGGAAGTGAGCGTTAGGCAGTTTTATGTCTTGCCACTGTAGGAAGACATGGTAAGAGAAGGCTAATAGGCCATGTCGTACAATTCGATCGAGTGAACCAACGGCGAAGTTCATGTGGAGTAGACGATATAACACCGCCGCCATCGTCTCGTAGATGAGCTCGATTCGGACCAGCTTTTGGGTCTGAGTCCCGAGATTTACCAGCAGGCAGAATCTCTTCATAACCTCCCAACAAGTTGCCAGGTCGCGGTCTAGATTTCTGACTAGGTCAAGGTTGCCTGTTTGGAAACCGAGCTTGCTGTCAGAAGTGGGAAGCAGTTTCTTGGGGTACTCCGGGACTGGATCTGATAGTCGGTCGATTAATACTGGGGTCGAGCAGTTAAGTACCGCAATTCCCAAGTCGCACCTGTAAATGGTTAGCCTTTTCTTGGGGTGGCGGTCACGGCTCTTGTCTTCATTTACCTCAACGACTCTAGTATGAGCTCCGTGCCCCTGAAGGCACCGGGACCTCCCCTCAAGTCCATCATTTTCCGGAGGCCTTCCACATGGTGTTTTGCGGATTGATGGTTCCCCTCTAAGTGGGCGGTGAAGGCCAGTTTCAGGACAACACTGATCGTAGAGTCCGAGACTTTCAAGCTGTCGTGCGTACCCGACAGCCTTTCGCGGAGAAGCCTCATTCCCTTCTCGAAGTGGAGCATCGCCACCGTGCTGGTTACGTTGCCTCCATCCTGTGCCAGCCTATATACCAGCCCTTCTAATGCGAACGCCGTGAAATGCAGAGCGACAGCATCTTGTGAAATTGGATAGAGCCACCCATGTTTGTCTACTTCAAGACCGATCTTCACTCTTAAGGGGAAGATGATACTCCTTAGGGTCGGTGATACTAGGTCCGCATCGTGTCAGACCACTGGCGTATAAGGGGCTCTGGGGAACTAACGTTTGATTAACTTCAGACCCATAAGTGGCTCTGCACCATCGGGCAACTCAATGAAGGAGAGATCCGATCCAACGCGGCGGGGTACTAGTGACGTGTACACCTCTACCACCTTGTCCAAGTCGACTCGATCTGCCTGAGTGTGATCGTTACCCGTCTTCCTCCCGGAGGGTGGCCGTTCTTTTCCAGGACGGATCCTTTTCTGCCCCTTCCCCCGCCTCGCAAAGCTCCTGATTAGCTTCCTAGTGGCTGGGTCGACTTTCTCGGCGTTTGACGTTATGATGAAAGGCATCCTAGCTGACGTGGCGGCGTTGCCACGGGATCCTCCCGACTCTTCCACCATGGCGGTCTTGGCTCTCCTAGTTGTTTTCCGGAATTGGCAAAGATTGGGATACGAAGCTTCAAGAACCGAGTGATCCGTTGGACCCTGGACGAGTTGTCTCGAGGATCCGGAAAAGTGGGTCACTCAGAAACGCCAAGACTTGTCTTGTATTCCGTTTCGGGTATAGCGGCCGAGTGGAAGGAATAGCCTCAACGTCGAGATTTGTAAGTCGGATCTCTGGCTTGCCTAGGGAATATCGGATCAATTCTCCTTTGGATGGCGACAGTTAATGTAGGCATACTCGTCACATTTTGTGTATAAAAGACAGTGAAAACCCGTCTTGAAGCATGGAGTCCGGCTGTTCTCGTTCCCTATCAACTCGACTACTACAGTTGACGCGACTCCTACACTTCCCCCAACCGCTCACTACAGGTCACTCAGCTATTACACTTCACTCGGTTACTATATTTCTCACGCCATGGCCTCCCCACGCAAGTCTGTTTTAATCACGGGCTGCACCGCCGGAGGCATCGGTGGAGCTTTGGCCGAAGCCTTCCATAAGAATGGGTACCACGTCTTCGCAACCCTGCGCACTCCGTCAAAGATTTCCAAAACCCTAGCCAACGCTGCCAACGTCACCATCCTAACTCTCGACGTGTTATCCTCCGACTCCATCGCCGCTGCCGTTGAGAGCGTCAAGAAAGAAACCGGTGGCCGGCTGGACGTCCTTGTGAACAACAGCGGCACGGTTCTCATTGCGCCAGGCCTAGACGCCTCCATCGAGGAGGGCAAGAAGCTGTTTGACCTCAACCTCTGGGCGCCGATGGCCATGCTCCAGGCCTTTTCTCCACTCCTGATCGAGGCCAAGGGGTGCGTCGTGAACAATACGTCCGCTAGCGCATATGCTACGTTTGGATTTATGAGTAAGTTGTGGGCCGGACATTTTCTTGACTTCCACCCATTAACTCAGCTAGGCATATATAACAGCTCCAAAGCTGCACTTGTTGCGGCCAGCGAAACCTGGCGTCTCGAGCTCCAGCCTCTTGGCGTCCGGACCATCACGCTCATCACTACTGGAGTCAAGACGAACGGCTTTAGCGAATATCGGGGCATCGATCTGCCTGAAAACTCGAGGTACCATGGGGCCCAGGACCTCATGCGTGTCATTGGGGAAGGACAATTGCAAGCGAATGCCATGGACTCGAGGGAGTACGCGTCCAAGGTAGTTCATGCCGTGGAAAAGGGCGCGGCCGGGCAGGTCTGGGCTGGCAAGGATGCGCTCTTTGCTCGGTTGGGATGGTGGCTGTCCCCGCAGTCCGTCTTTGTGAGTTCTCCGCCGCGTCCCTGTTTTGGAACTGTTGTCTAATGGAGGGTTGTAGGACTCGATCTTGGAGAGCGTTGTACCTATTCGTGGGGAGATGGCAAAAGCCGCCAAGAAGAAGAGTGTCTAAGGGGAAACGGGTGTATGTGAGGCTTTCGGGGTGGGGCTGTAGAGAGTGGAGGTTAAGTTGTTCGTTCGGGGGTTCTTCAAACATATGGGCTCCAAGTACGCATTTGTTTCCTACAGCATCATACTAAGTCATTTATAGTCACGCTCTATTGAAACTACTAGTGCTACCCCTGTACCCGTTTCGTCCACCATATGCTGCGCAGTCATTCACCCTTCGTACTTACACGGGGCATCCCTGATGGATCGTCCCATATAGAGAGGTTCGTGCATACGGCCGTCGTGTCGCTTCGTGTTACATCTGGTGTTTCCTTTCCGGCCCGCAAGCACTACGCCAAGGCACATATTTGCCCGTGGATAGCTCACTTGTCTTGGGGGAACTTGTCGTAAATGTACCGCCATCGCTGGAGTTTCCCGAGTTGAGTGTAAATGGTGATTTCCCCCTGAGAGTTAAAGCTCGAGTACCCGACAAGGACTACGCGCCATGCCGTGTTTGCTGATCGAGCTCTGTTTCCGAGACCATTGAACGCTGACGTCAGGTTTATTGGTCTGGCGGCTGAACTGAACCATGGAACAGCTTGACAGGCGTCACAAGGGTCCTGACCCCACGTGCGTGTGCCTGTCGCGGCTGGTGCCTTCAGGCCCACTTTAGCGCCCGAAGCCACTGGGAGGGTCTTCCGGGCGGCCCTCCAGGGTCCAAATCCGTGCACCAACCCCTCGCGTGACCCTTGCAATAAATCTGCGGACGTCAATCCGTTCCAACTTCTCCTCGACATCACGAAGCCATCTCTGCCCGGACCCTGCACCTCCACCCCTCACGACGTGGTCCGCAACCCACCGCCGCCAACACCCCTTTCCCCTCCGCCGGCGACGCGACCCCCAATGCCGCCCTCCACACCGCGATGCCCGCCGTCTTCCAGTTCAGCCAAGGCAGCGAATCCCGACGTTTCAACCCGGACAGCTCCCCGCTCCTAGGCCGCTTCCGCGCGGTTCCGCCGCGCCCGGGCCTCCCGCGCAGCCGCACCAGTCAGCTCGGCCTGCTGTCGACGCACGCCGGCTACGGATCTGTGCTGGAGCTTGGGAACGACGAGGACAGCGACGATGACGAGCTCGATGACGAGATTCTGGCGATGGAGGGGATGGGACTGCTGAGAAGGTGGTGGAGAAGGAGTGTGAGGAGGGTGTTTGATCTGTGGATTGAGCCGAGACAGGGAGCTGTGAAAAAGGTGGTGAACGTTTGGTGGAGTCGATATGGGGCTTTGATTCTGATGCCCGCGTCTTTGGTGAGCACATGCGCCCTATTCTATAGGAACCACCCTCGCGGAGGCTGGCAGAGCTAACTGGGGTGTGGTCACGATAGGCTGTTGTGTGGTGTGCAGTTCCGTTTCCGCAGTACTCCTTCCCGGACGAAGACCGCGACGGCCAGCCCGACGACCCCGACAGCGAGAACGTAGGCGGCCACGGTGCCGCGCGGGTCAGGGTGAACTTTTGGTTCTTCCTAATCTTCTATTACGGCCTGTACAACTTGACGGCGTTGATGTGGATAACCAAAGTGTTCAACCTCTACAGCTTAAACTGGTATGGATTTGTCCCTCCATCCCATCTCATGCAGCCACCAGAAACACTGACACCTTCCTCCCCAGGTGGCCCCGATCCCTTGGACTTCCGGTCACGGTGTGTTTAATAGCTCTCGTTGGCATGGCTGTGCCCATACCCATGTACTACAGACCAGAAACGAGATTCCTTACGGCCCACAATACATCGTGGATATGCTGGACGTTCATCATCATGGCCATGCCCGTGGCTATAGCGTTCCTGATCCTCATGCTGAACGAACGCCACATTGGCCTCCGCCAAACCCTCTCCGAGACCCAGAGGATCTTCACCACTTCATGGTGGACCGGCGAAGCCGACACATTCTCCTACCGGGAACGGCGGCGCCCAGCCCTCCAGCCAGACTCTTTCGATCCGGACCTCATCCAGGTCCCAGAGCCCGCGCCGCCACGCCGCCGAGGAGTCACCATAGACCGCGAGTGGCTGCCCGCCAGCTTCGTCCGGTTCATCTGGTTCTGCCTGGTGCTCTTCGTGGCTCTGACGGCGTACGTCATCGGGGAGGCCTACGCCGAGATCTACCTCCGTACGCTGCCACACGACAGTTTCGAGACCGTCGTATACGTCTATAGCTGGGTGGTGACGATCCACATCCTCGATGTGCTGACGGGGTTTATTCTCGGAATCCGCCAGGGGCAGCGCGTGGGGAGCTACCCCCTGAGCTGGGTCTTCAAGCTGTGGGTGAACCCGACGTATACTCGGTCCCGTCCGCTATAGCTAACCCTTTGTAGATATTTCCAGCTCACGTACCAAACCTACGTTCGAGCCCTGTACGCCCGCCTCCGCTCGCCGCAGCAGTTCATCCTCCTCCAAGCCCTCTCGTCCACGATGATCATCATCGTCATGCCCACCCTCATGTCCGCCACGTACCACCGCATCCTCACCGCGCTGCACCTCACCAGCCTCTCCTACCCAACCTACCAAAAGCTTTGCACTCGAAACGTCTTCATCCGTTTCATCGCCGAGAACGCCTCCATGGCCACCTTCCTCGGCGCCGTCCTTGTTCTGCACTTCGGTGCCAACAAGAACGTCTACCCCTACTTCGCCTTCGATGACGCTGACGAGCCCTACGACTTCAACCTCACCTTCTACGCGTCGTCCATCACCTGGGCCTGCGAGCTGGGCGCCGCGCTCGTCGTGAGGCTCCTGATCAAGTACTTCTACGGGATAAACGTCGATCTGGAGGGCAAGCTGGACCTGGCGGTGTGGCCAGAGTTATTGCCTGCCAGTGCGGTGGTTATCTTGCACGTGCTGCAGAATATGCTCTTCTCGATCATACGTCTGCATTTCCACTGAGCGAGGCTCAGTGGCGCGTTGTCTGCGAAACCGGCCAATTTTCTTCTGGACAGAGACCCCACCTGCCGCTCACTGCGGCGTATGCCCGTATCGTCGTAGGCCGCCATGTTTCGAAAGTCGGCGCGGTCGGCGAACCTTTTCATTCCCGGCACCACCCGGCGCACGACTGACCTGCTCACGGCAGACTCGATCGGAAGCATATATAGACTCGCACTGACCGGGGAAATATTCGTTTCTTCGTTTCTCACGAGCACCTTTTGCGCTGGTTTCTGTTTCGGCATTTGCGTTTCCAGCCCTATACCTCTGTTCCGTCCTGTCGCATCTCACCTGCATAAAGCGATGCTGATACCCTCCGTTTTCATCTCTGGGTTGTTTAGTGTTTTTCTTTTCTCTCTGCTCTTTATACCAGTTCACGGGCTTCATGTCAAGGATAGACGTACGAACGATAGATAATCTTAATACCCCCCTATATCTGCTCGACAGCCACCCCTCGTCACAGAGCAGCCTGATCTCGGCGTCTCCCGCCGGACTCGAATACGAAGCGCCCCCCTTCACCCCAAGCAAGTCTTGGCCTCCATGCCCCCACCACCTTCTCGAAGCATGGAAACCGCACCAAACCCACGTCCCCACCGCCCTGTAAACCGATATGGCCCCCCGCAGCATGCCGTGCCACCCCAACCAGCCCCTCTCCCCCCCCCTCTTCCCTTCGCGCTGAAACCCCACCGAGGCCGCTGAGAAGAGTGGGGTGATACGCGTCGGGACGTGGGCTGGCATCATGCGTGTGTCTGTGTTCGGAAACATGCTAATACGTGTAGGGAGGCAGAATTCGGTTGCGCCTGTCGGGGCTGCGCACGCCCAGGCCGGTCTCCACCCTCTTCGGGCCCGTACCAATCTACCTTGCAGCCGCTGAACCTGCATGGTTTCCCCTCCGGCTTTCGTCATGCCTGAAGACATTGCGATTCCGTACATCGTCGTAGGCTTTGTGCCTGCTCTATGTCGTGAGTCGGAAAATCGCTATGCACTTCACCTAGCGGAACAAGCAGCGAACGAAGCGAGCTGGGTCTTCGTCCGTCCGGCATATATCCGTGGGTAGGAGTTTACCGAGAAATCCGTCGGGCCATGACGAGATTGAGACTACGACTCAGGACACGTATGCAGCTCCTTTCCCTTCTCGTTTAGACAAGCCGTCTCTGAGAACCGTGTCACATATGTTGCCGCGCTCTCCCGCTTTGGCATTTGCTGGCGGTGAAGTTGCAGACGGGCTCGAGATGGCTTCACCAAGCCACGCACATCTCATCAATTCCCAACTATGGTACAGAAGATCTGATCGACTGTACCAAGACTGCGAGCTGCAGGATCGATGCAGCGCATGCAATAACGCCAGCTCGCTAACGCACCGGATCTGAAGCCTCGTCACCGCTAACGAATACAACTCTGCGAGCGGCACAAGAGGTATGTATATGTGGAACTATCGACTGAACAGAAGGAGCGTACTGGGCCAGCCTGGACAGGCGAGGTGCATCTACGGTGCTCAGAATAGCTGACGGGAAGGGGTTGTAACAGAAACATGGCCACAGCCAATGCAATTCCAAGCCCCGTGCAGCGACGAATGGGTCTGGATGGCTTCTTGTTAGTGGAGTTGGTGAGAGGCACGCATAGCGTAAGGACGCCTAGCTAGCCCGCGTCCGAGTGAATGATACAAGCGAGGCCGGGCCATTCTAGAGTTCTGCAACAACTTGTTGACAGGATGTCAGCTTAGAAAGGCAGTGTAAGTGTCGTACTGCATTGGCAGGCGCTTGGTGTAATGGTACCAGCCACAATATGCGTAGGAGATATATGCAAGGCATCCCGGGCTTTCTCCCGCAAGACCGGTAAAGGCTCTAGGTGTCTGTGCCACCAGGTGCCCCCTCACCGAGCCATGATACTGATTCCAAGAATCAATCCAAGAGGCAAGAAGAATCCGCAAGAGACAGGGACCGGAAGTGCGTACCTTCTATCCGTGCAAGGCTAAGGCTCACTGGTGACTCATGAGTGATAAATCCGTCGACAGAAACCACTAGAAAACAGTCTCCAAGGAATACCGGAACGACGGGAAAATCCCCGGGGCACTTACATTTCCCGTGTCGTACATGCAAAGTTGAAGGGTTGTAAGCTCCCGGGGGTTTTGCTGGCGTTCCGGCGGGAGCGGATAGCAGCAGATCGGTTTGCCGGAGCAAGATATATCAATCCACTGCGGGAGACTGCCGACCTGGCTGTGGCAGTGGCTCGTATTGCGGCATGAATGCCTCCTCGCGGGCGGACGGCAAAAAGTGGTCCTCCCTCTTCGTTGGCTGGCGGGACACGGGAGCTCAAGAGCGCGAGAAACCTTGGCTGAAAGCAGGATGTCTCACCGCTCGCCTGGCCGCATCCGTTGACAATATGGCCCATGCTGGCGTGCTGGATAGTGGCGCTGTCCGGGGAGATCATTGGATATTCGAATGGGGAGATTCCAGCCACCATGCCGAGTCGTGTGCATTAGCCCGCCGAATTGTGGAGGTGAGACCGACACGGCCATGCAACCCAGGTTGTACGACGCCCTGGGCCGCATAAACAAGGCCGGAGGCAAAGTGAGAGTGACTGGGCGAGCCAGAAGAGATATGCTTCGTTCGTATGAGCATCTCGAGGATGAATGAGTGGCGGACGACGTCACGGAGTAGAGGTAGTGAGAGCGGATGAAATCGACGGCATCTCGTCGGCCGTAGACAGCATGTAAGAGCTGGAAAATTACCGGAACCTGTCGATGGCGTTTTGATGCAGGGATGACACATAGGGATGCGGGAAGTGCAAGTCGGAAAGCTTCGACAAAGGCAGCATAAGGTCGGCTTTACGGTATCTCATCGCCGGCTCCATGCTACCTTTCTTTCTAAGAACAGGGCCTATCTGATAACCCCGAAGAGAGAAACTACCAGGGAAGGTGAAACCTGCCCCCCCCGACGAATTCCCTTATCGGCCATGACAGATCCGCGTGGTCTTCTTCGGCCAGGGTGGGTGGCACCCGATTGTTATAGGGAAGGCGCCGCCTGCCATTTGCGTGATATTGGAACCGTGGACGTTTACTACGGAAGGAGCAGAGTAGCTGAAAAGGTACTTATGTACAGCCGCTTGCGACAGACGTTGCATTGGCAGAGCATCGAGATGCAACCGCGACCCGAACCTTGACTCATCCCGAGAAATGCTCCGCAGGTGGGGACATGCCCCGGCGCCCATTCCATACCTGTATGTCGGCGTCGTTTGTGCTGTATGCGCAGTGATTGTGAGAGAGACTGCCCGCTAAGCACATATACATAGAAAGCGGGGTTTGGAAAGTTCTGGTCGTCGAAAAGGGTGGCACTGGTAGACATGGCGGCCTGGTGTCATGATAGCGACGGGACACACGGGGACGGGAGTAACTTACATGGGTTGGACCGGGCCAGTGCCCAAGAACCCACGCATGCGAGAAAATGGCGAGGACAAAGTAGCAGTTAGTTCGGATGCCGGGTCGCAGAACATGCGCCTAGCCGTCTGTCAAAATTTGAGGATGACCGGCATCGCGGAGAAGGAGTTACACGCGCATGCCTGTCCCCGTTGTCGTTGGGCACCTTGCTGGCTCGGGGTTACGGGTTCGGGAGGGAAGCCGAAGTGGAGCACCTGCCATTATCCCTTTCAAAATGGCGAGCGGGATGGTGCGAGTGTGTGTCATTTGATCGCTGGTGAGGCAGACAGGCTGTTCCTGCTATTCTCCGCTATCCGACTTGACATGTCACGAAATCCCCCCAGCCCGGGCAGGTCCGACGAGTGAGTGGTATGACGGTACAACCGCGCACTGCTCTCGGGCCGGCGCCAATTCCCTCGCCCGGACGCTTAGAGCTGGGAGATTAGGGGGGAGAGAAGTTGTGCGTGGACGGCCAATTTGATACCATCAATACCTTCAGGGTTGGCCTGAGGTTTATATGCCGTTCGAAAATTTGGCTTGCGGCGGGGCCGAGAGACCCGCCCACCTGTATCGAGCGCGGCTCGCCATTTGCTCGTGTTCCTCGCAACATACCCATCACATTGTAATGTCCGCACCCCACGCCTGGTTCTTGCCTCTTTTCCCGCATGCGAACGAATTGTCGAATTGGGAGGCAAGAACGGGGGAGCTGGTCTCGGAGAGGACGATGGAAGGGACAACCGAAGGCAACTCTCCTTCCAGGCCACGCAATTCCTAATTGTGAAGTATCGGCCAAGTATTGTAGCTTATCGCAGTCTTTTACCCCACCATCAGCTAGGTACATCGGCAGTGCACTAGTAGGGAAGGTACCTGCCCAATTATGCCACCTGCCCCTCTCTGGTCGGCCCCGCAATCCGCACTTAACACCCCTACAGCGACGGCAGGTAGGCGGGGTCGAAGGTTCGTGAGAAAGTTCCTCGACGGTTCTTCCCTCGTTCCTCGACTTGCAGCCAAGGGCGCCAGGGCCGGACTGGGGCTCGTCGGGGTTTGTCTCCCGCACCAGAGGAACCCCTGAGCCTCGCATCCCTTGTCAGGCATCACAGTTTGCTACATACAGAATTGATCCCTGCACAGACGGCCATGGCACGCCGTCGAAACCTGTTTCCATTGGCGAACGTTTCCTCCCAGGACCTCCAGTCTCACAGAGATACCTCACCACAACCCGCGCGATAGGCTGTGGGTTGAAACGTCGCGCGCGGATTCCTCCGGCTGGCGCTGCTCCTCTCCTCGCGCGGGCAACCACACCGCCTCTCCGCGGCCCTGTAAGTTCCCACCCTCCGGCCACGCCTGGCGCGGCGGTCGCATTGAGGTCTCGATGCCCCTCACGGCCCGCCCTCCTGGATGTGTAGTGTAGCGCATTCGCACGCACGACGCCGACGCGGGGCTCCAGTCTCGTTTGGACACCACCACCTTGCCGTCTTATCACCCTTCTACGTGTCCTCACAGCCAGCCAGTCGGCCAATCCCACAGCATTTCTGGGCTGGCGACGACGGCCAGGCTCTGCCGTCATCGGTTGCCTGGGTGGTACCAGAGAGCCATACTCCGTTTCTGCTGTCGCTCTCGAGTACCTCGACTGTCCCGCACCCCACCGAAGCCCCTGCCGGGTTAATACACCCCTCCCCCTCCAGACCGTGAAAATAAAATTTCTTTGCTGCTGCCTCGCAAAGATACAAACACCTTCCACAACCCTCCCTTGTCCCCTGCTCCTCTCCTTTTCCTCCTCTTCCCACCATGCAGTCCCCGGGCGAAGGTCAGGCTGTTCCGGACCAAGGTAACTCGAACGCCAAGGCTTCCGCTCCTCTCCTCAACCCTCTTGCTGCGCACCCCGTCAACCCCGAATCCTCCGCGACGTCGGACCTCCCTGAAGATGCCTCGAGACGACAGCCCGCCGCCTCCTCCACCGCCTCCGCCGAACTCGCCCGTGCAAAGATGACTCTCACGGCGTCTCTGCGCCACTTCGACGACTTCCCCATCAAGGGGATTGACTTCGTCGACATTATGCCCTTGTTCATGGATCCCGCGGTTCACCAGACCCTCAACGACGCCCTCGATCTCCAGGTCAAGGAGGCATTCCCGACCAAGCCCGATGTCGTTGTTGGCCTTGACGCCCGCGGCTTCCTCTTCGGCCCCGGGCTTGCCCTCCGCCGAGGCACTTCCTTCGCCCCCGTGCGGAAGAAGGGCAAGCTGCCCGGTCCGTGTGCCACCGCCGCGTACGAGAAGGAGTACGGCACCGACCTGTTCCAGATGCAGGAGGACGCCATTAAGCCTGGCCAGAAGGTGTTGATCGTCGATGATATCATTGCCACTGGTAAGCCTGCTTTCTATCATACCACACCTTCCACCTTCTTCCTCTGCGTCTCCTACATCCTGTGGCTCCTGTGGGACTTCTTGCTGACGGTCAAGTAGGCGGCTCTGCGAAGGCGGCGGCAGACCTCGTGAAGCAGCTCAAGGGCGAGATCATAGGCTTCCTCTTTATCCTCGAAATCCCCGGCCTCAACGGCAAGGAGAAGCTGGGTGACATTCCCACTGTCGTCATGTTGGAAGACGCTTAATGGGCCGAACCCGAATAAACCCGCGTACATGAGAACTTGTTCATACCAACCTTGGTATGGTGTCATGCCTGTCGAGCCACGACTTTTTCTATTGCGATCCATATCTCGTCTCGACTGTTGGTTCTATCAACACCAGAGAACCAAATACTATGCATCCCACAACTCTACTCCCCTCGCCGCCGATTTGTGCCTACATAACCTTCTGGGCGGAGTATATGGAGGGCCACGGTGACGGTAATGGACTGGAAGTGGGAGGCTATGTTGTTTGCTTGTTGGCATTTTGTATACATTAATGACTGACCCTCACCTCGTGTTTCATCTGTTCTCTGCGAGCGCAGTTCTGCATGGGCGAAGCGCTTTCTTTTGTTTTGTGTCTTTTGGGTTCATGGCAACCTGGCTGTTAGAGAGCCCTTTACAAGAGATGGAGATATGCAAAACAGAAAAGCTTGGGTTGGACTGTGGTCATAGCATTGGGAGGGCTGGGCATCTGGATGGGCTGGGTGTACGGGAAAAAAGATAATGGGAGCTACTAGGAGTGATTGCAGGTATGTAGTGTATTTACGTGATTGCATGAATATTTACAAATCTATGTGGTTTTCATACCTCCTCCCCGCGCATCGACCGGGGCGTGGACGAAACACATTACATACGTGGAAGCAAGGGACGGTTACATACACGAGGAGAACCCCAGCTCATCGGACGCGCAGGTTGGAGATGCGGATCCCCCGAGACTGGACGTGATACAGACGCCTGATCCCGATCCCCGTCGCCCCCGCGAACTTCTCGAGCCCGCCTTCGCCCGTCTTGGCCAGCACCAGCGGGATGGGGTTGTACCGCGGCAGCCCGGACGGGGTGAACTGCGCCTCGTCGAGCGTGGGGCTCACGAGGCCCTCCTCGTCGTCGCCCTCGTCCACCACCACCACCAGCGCGAGGGACGAGGGCGAAGGGTAGAAATTGGGTATGTTGGCGAGTTTCTGCGAGAAGGTGCAGCCCCCGCGGGGGACGACGAGGACTTGGTGGTTGTGCGGGATGGAGGGCGGGAGGGCCTCATCGCAGAGGTCGGAGGCGGTGACGTGGATCGAGGACCAGGGGAGGGTGAGGGCCGAGGCGGGGTTGGCTGGGGCGGCATAGCGGGCGGTGGGGCTGTCCGGGACGAGCTGGGCGCCCCTGCCGACGGGGGTGGCGGCGAGGAAGGAGTCTATCAGCTCGGTGTCCGGGAGATCCAGGTCCAAGTCTAGATCCAAGTCGAAGTCGAAGTCAAAGTCAAGGACCTCGTCGTCGTCATCGTACGGCTCCTCGGAAGGGTCAGCCGTCTTGAACTCCTGGTTTAGCCGCGGGAAGACCATCCCGACGCCATCCTTCATGGTCCGCACGGCAGCCTTGTACGCCGAGACAATGGACCCGTCCCCACCAAGCTCAAGCTTCTTCCTGCGCAGCAACGCAACAGGATCGGTGGAGAGGATCAGCTCGACGGCCTGCTTGTCCCGGACCCTCTCAAAGAGTGGATCTGTCATGTCCGCAACGAGACTCGCGTCCACGACGGCCGCCTCCTCCTTGCCGAGCGGGGCAGAGTTCACCGAGGCGATCCGCCACGCGGGACCGAAGCCGTCATCCTCGAGGACCATCTGCAGCTTCAGATCGTCGAGCGAGGCGATGAAGGCGCCTTCGCCGGGGAGTTTCAGCACGTTCTGCGGCCAGAAGGTGTCGAGGCGGCCGGACATCCGGGGGAATTGGAGGGTCAGCTGCCGGCCCTCGGGGAGGCGGTGGCAGGTGGCGTTCTCGGGAATGAGGGTGGGAGGGAGGGTCCAGGGGAAGTAGGTGTGGTTGGACTTGGGCCGGAGCAGGGGCATGGGGCCCTTGTCGGTTTCGCGGACGCCGACCTCCTCGAGCTCGCCGTGGACGTTGGGGGTTGTGTGCAGGCCGATAACGCCGGCTGCGTGGAAGAGGTCGGACCTTGCCGCGACCACGGAGCCTGTTAGGGGAAGTGGTGACGGCGGCGCGGGACATTCGTTGGTGAAATCGCTGTCGAAGTAGGGGGCAGATTTGGGTTTGGGGCCGCTCTTGCGCCGACCCCCCTTTTGTGCGGGCTTCTGCGGGATGATCAATGGATGCCCTTCGGTTGAGAACACCCAGGGCGCATCCAGCTTGTTGAGCGGGTGCTCCGCGTCGAACAGGAGGTACAAGTACTTGGTCGTCTCGCCGAGAAAGAAACTCTCCATCCGATCGGTCTTTTCGCCAGTCCGCACGTCCTGCAGGCCCGCCCAGCCGCACTCCGTGTAGCACCGCGAGACAATATCCTTCATTACCATCTCGCCAACGTATAGGTACCAAGGGTCCTTCGTTGCGTGGTAGAGATAGTACGTGGACTCGATGAACTCCGGTCTCCCGGGCCACCAAGTCAACCCATGCTCGACCTGGTTGTCGCGAAGAGACCACCTCTCTGGTAGCGCGCGGAATCTCGTCCATAGCGCGGCGTAGAGGAGGTGCGCTTCTACCGCCTCCTCGAGCTCACCAGCCTGGGACAGGAGGCCGGGGTAGAATGCGGCCAGACTGTCGATCCACAGCGAGGCTAGAGCCCCTGTCTGGTAGTTCCCGTTCATGTAGCTGGGGTGGTGGAAATCCTCGTTCGGATTCTGCCAGCTGTTGTGCAGATGCCGCTTGATGGCTGCGTGCGACTGGTGCCAGGCCCTCAGGAAGCTGTCGGGCGCGTGCTCCTCCGGGCTCAGCGCCTTCTGGATAGAGTTCGGGTCGAGCCTCCCATGCGCTTGAGAACCATGGGTAGAGCCACGCGCCGTCCCGTTCGGTATGTCATGCCCCGACAGGAGAACGTGGGCCTTGAAGGCGTACTCGAAAAAGCTATCAATTCCAGCACCAATGCCGGTTACGGTCCCCATCCAAGTGGCGCGCTCAGCGTCAATCCCGCCACCGATGAGATCAAGGGTGCTCCTCTGTTTCCAGATGGCCCAGAAAGCGCGCTTCGCCACCTCCTCAAACCGTGAATCGCCCGTCAGCCGACTTAGGACGGAGAACTCGAGGACCAAGCTGCCAGCAGCTGCACTGCATGTCTCCGTCACCTCCTTTCCCCTAAAGGTGCCGTTGACCCCGTTCTCCTTGTGGAGAGGAGAGTTGGGATAAAACGGGATACCGTCCCGAAGATTCACGCGCGGATAGGGGATCCCGGTCGTGGTGTAAAAGGCCGGGAGCAAGCGCTGAGAGAGATCAAGGGCAAGGCGCAGCAGTTGCCCATCGTATATGAATCCATTCGACCACTTGATCGGGGACACTTCGAGGGGGTCGTCTGAATCCCAGTCGTCTGGCCGCTCCGGCTCGTACCCCGGTATCGGAAGGTCGCCGACGGCAAAGAGGTGCGCGCTCAGCAATCCACCCACGCCCCGGATAGTTGTCTCGAAGATTTGCACCTTGCTATCCTGGTCGAAGCCCCGGCCGCGGATGCCCTCTCCCGAGGGACCGCTACGCCCGTCGCCATAGTGCTCTACGAAATCGGCGACGCCTGACTGGAAATCCAGCAGCGCCTCAGATCCCGTGTAGAAGCCGTCTTCCGGGCCGCCTGCGAGTATGGCGAGGGTCGACAGAGTGTCAATCAGAGTCAGGGAGTAGTTTCCGAGGACGTCGTTGAGGCCGGTGTTGGTAGGGTTCTCGTCGCGAGTGAGCGGGCGGCACGTTACAGGTCGCAGCTGTCAAGGAGTATCCCAGTTAGCATGAAAACTCACAAAACATCGCAGTAACCCGATGCCGACATACCTCGTCTTCGGGGAACCCGTGCTTCATGTAGTTCCTAAAGCCGTGGAGAAACATGCGAGCCGTCTCGTCCCGGAGCTCCCCCAGGTGGCCGCGGGACATGGCGGAAGACAGCCATGGTCCCAAGAACGTAAGGGCGACGGCGAGGAAGAGAAGCGGGCGAGCCATGGTATGTACGGGCGTAGGAGGCGTCGACGCTCAAGTGCCGCGCGCAGCTCGAGTCCCGGTTGCGGCGGCCGGTCGAAATTATGGCTCGCGTGGGGGGCTATAAGTGAACATGTGGGGACATGGACATTTCGCCGACGAGCCAGCTCTGGCAATGGCTCTGATGGTGAAGCTATGGATGGATCGCTATGGATGTTGCGGTTATCAATGGCCAGGGCGAGGTGGCTGGAACATGTGCGCGAAATGGTAGAATTCCCGTGTCGCTGTCCGGCATGCCGTTTTCTGATTCGCCCCCAGCCGGGCCCTTGTCATTCGCGACACTGGCCAGCCTCCTGTCCAATTAGGCCTTGTTTCGCCTGGTGGAGTCTGACCGAACGGCTCTCACAGTGCACTTGCCCAAGGTACCGAAGGCTACGCTATGTATGGATTTGTACACTGGCCTCGGATGTTGCCTGAGACCAGCTGGATGACTCCAAGGATAGGCCCGATTCGGGTGTATAAGGACGAAATAATATTATAAGAATACGCCGGGTATCTCTTACAACCGACCAGGGAGTCTATAGTACATGTTCCTCACTCCCCTGCTCACTCACGGGTGACTCGTAGCCCACGCTGCCATCCGGTTGCTCGAAGTCGTCCGAGTCGGACAGTTGGGATGACTCCTCATCTTGGGGTATCTCTGCCACTTCAACATCGTCTCTCTCATCAGAAAATGCCACCGTCCTTGAAGAAGTCTTCGGGGGCTCCAACACATCTCCGTTCCACGGCTTGCATTCCTGAATCACCTCCCCGCAACGCAGACACGTCCAGCCCTCGCCCTCCTCCCGTTCGAGTCTCGTCGCTAGACACACGAAGCAGTATGTGCAGCCACACGGCATCGCTTCGTAGGGATTTGTGATGTCCGTCTGAGAAGAGCCCACCACCCCGCCCGACGTCGCGGCGGCGAGAACCTCGGCTTCTGATGAGGCTCCGGCATTCTGGTCCTGGTAGCAAATAGCACAGGTGCGCTCAGGGAGGAAGGCCAGCTCGCCCTTAGACGCCCCGTCGCTGTCGGATCCCGGGCGGACCATGTCCTTTGTCTTCCGCCACGTCCTCGTCAATAATCTCCTCCATCGGTTCAGGCCGATAAGCGGAAGAACGAAGAGGAGAAACTCGGTGAAGGCGTGCCACACGAGCTGGCGGTTCTGGTACTCGAACGAGACCTCCCTGCTGACCTGGCTTGTGGGTGGTGCTAGCCGGATCTTGAGCAGGCGGTCGAGGAGGGTGCGGTACCGGCCCTGGAGGAGGAATACGAGGAAGGACACGAAGGCCGCCGCCGAATGTGTTGTCGACAAGGCCGAGGTGAGTCTCGTCAACCGTTGTATCCTGGTGCTGGGAGTGTGATAGCCGTCGTCCTGGTTCACGAGCCAGTCCTCCCACTTCGCCCACCCGTATCTCCCCGCGACCGTTACCAATCCGTAGATGCCCTTTTGCCATCTTGTAGGCGGGGTGAGGACGGGGCCGGCCTGCCTCGCGTCGGTGTACTTTAGGTTCTGGAGCGCGGCTCCGTAGCTCGAATCGTGGTCCCATATCGACAGCTTGAATAAGATTGCTCGAAGAAGCAACTGTATCTCGGCCGACCAATCGTCCTGGAGGTGGCCGCCCGAGAAGTACTTCAGAGCCTCCCCGGCCTGCCCCTTGAGCAGGTCTAGGAGCTCCGAGTCCAGCAGCTCGGCGTCGACCTGGCCGACTCTAAAGGCCGGCCACGTGCCCTCGCATCCCGATATTTTATCCCAGGCCGCGGGGAGCTGGCTGACAGGAGAAGGGAGTCGGTGGAGGCGTTCTCTGGCTCGCGACGGGGGAGCTTCGGCGGCGGCGCGGCGCGAGTCGCGTTCGCGGGCCTCTCGTCGCTCGGCGAGCCGCTTGACAGCGTCGGCAAAGCTAGTTGAGCTCATGCTGGCGAAGGCGCGGGAGTCGATGATATGTTAGGTGTCGTCGGTGCGCCTAATAACATGCTTCCCGAGGAGGTGCACTGAGCACTGGTAAGATCGGGGCCATCATGAGGGTTGGTGGATGCGGGAAAGAGCCGAGGTTCGGCATTAGCTCCCCTGCCCTTGCCTGACGTAGTTACAATGGACCCCACGGCTGCGGGCGTGGCACGGCATGGTTACGACCGGTGCCACCTGGCGGGGCCGGCTTCCGGAGCGCCGCCCGGGCGGTAATCGTGCTAACATTGTACATATGTAGCAGGCTGCAGCGCAACAACGATCCGGTGTTCAAGAACAAGATTGAGATATGGCCAGAGGACCTCTAATGCATGAGCCTCAATGCCCACGGCACCCCAAGACCATATACCCCACACCTAGCCATCTAGAAGCTCTACTTATATCCTTGCCAGAGAATAAACCCCTGTAGGATTTGTTTGCACCAAGATCGCAACCAAGTAATATATGTGCTTTGTGTCCTTGACCGGCATATATACGTCAGAAGCGCACTAACATTGTATGGGTAAATCGGATTCTACGTAGAAGGCTGAGAGCATTCAGGACGGGAGCGGAGTGTCCAGGAGGCATTGAATTCTCGTATTCAGGCCACGCCCCAGCGGCGGCCTGGCGCGCAGCACACCCCGCAGTTTGTCCCTACACCGAGTCGAAGAGCCCCGCTAATAAACGCTGCCCCGCCATTCTTCTCGCATCGCGTACCATATTTGAAGCCTCAACTTGAGCCTGACTTTGGTATTCCCGCTCCTGCACAGAGTGCTCAACCTCGGCCTCGCCCTTCAGTTAAGGGACTACTTCGACGCGCCCCTCCGTAGGGGAGAGCTCCGCCATGAGTTTCGCCATCGAGGCCCCCGGGGAGGCCCAGCCCTTCAACCCCGACGAGCTCTATGTGGCTCTCCAAGATGCCACCTCCTCCAACACTTCGGGCCCGAGAAGACAGGCTGTGGGGCAGCAGCTGACCGCGTGGGAAAGCCAGCAGGGGTACTACTCTTCGCTCCAGGCAAGTTAAACCCTTGCTCTTGAAGTCTGGCCAGAGATCGTAGAGTCCCTCAGCTAACACAGCGGCCTACAGACCATCTTCCTCAACAAGACTCTGCCCTACGAAGCCCGCCTCCTGGCCATTATCCAGCTCAAGAATGGCATCGATAAATACTGGAGGATGTTTAGCCACATCAAGGGTGGGCTGAAGGACGAGGAGAAAGCGTACATGCGGTCAAGGCTGTTCCAGGGCACCGCCGAAGAAGAAAACCATGCCCTCGCCCTCCACAACGCGCTGGCCACGGCCAAGGTAGTGAGGATAGACTACCCACAGCACTGGAACGACGCGCTGCCAAGTCTGATAGCACTCCTCCGGTCGAACAGGAACGGGAACCAGGCCCACCTCCAGGGCGCCTTGCTCCTCGTGCTCCGCGTCGTGAAGGAGATGGCAACCGCTCGTTTGCGTAAGTCGCAAACTGCCCTGCAGTCTATCACACCTGAGCTGGCGTACCTGGTCACGGAGATGTACTCAGAGCAGGCTGCCGTGTGGATCAGCCTCCTGGGCAGCGGCCAAGGAGACAAGGCGACGGCAGAGCAAGCGATGCTCAATAGTCTGTCCTGTGCGCGCATCCTGCGACAGCTACTCATCTCTGGATACGAGACACCGTACAAGGACCAGACCGTTGAACGCTTCTGGGGCCTATCGCAAACGCATTTCGGGCAGTTCCTGGGCTACATCAGCCAGGGCTCCGCAGTTCCGACAGGATATCGGCATGTCATAGGAAAACATTTGCTGCAATTCTCAAAGCTGCACATTTCCATGTCTGATGCCCACCCGGCGAGCTTTGTCTCTCTTCCCAACTCCCTACCTCTCCTCCACGCGTACTGGGACCTCGTGACCAAGTTCGCAGCCACCTTTGACAAGTCAGAGGGAACACGCCAGGCCGTCGGGGCAGGAAACGAGGCAAAATATGAGAACGAGGATGCCCTCCACGAGAAGCTGGCCCTCATGGCACTAACTCTCCTCAGAAACTGCGTCGCAATCGTTCACCGTCCTATTCAAACCTTTAAGTACCGGACTGATCAGGAGAAGCAAGAACGACGGGATGCCGTCGGCCTACTCAAGACGGAGTGGCTTACGGACGACTTTGTCACGCAAATGACCAACGTCCTGATCACACAGCTGTTTCTGTTCCGCAAATCCGACCTCGAGGCTTGGGATGAGGACCCGGAAGAGTGGGAGCAGCGGGAGCAGGGCGAGGGTAACGCCTACGAGTTTGAAGTGCGGCCCTGTGCCGAGAAGCTATTCCTCGACCTATTAACAAACTACAAACAACTCCTCATCCCGCCTCTGCTCTCTTATTTCCAGACGTCGACCGCACCTGACGCCAGCATCTCAACGAAGGAGGCCGTGTACACGGCCATGGGCTTGGCCGCCGCGCACATCGCCACTGCCAGACCAGGCCCGGACGGACAGCCGAACCAGCTGCTCGATTTTGACCACCTTCTCGCCACAACCTTGCTTCGTGACGCCCAGGAGCGAGGTCCCTTGGCCAAGGTCCTTCGACGGAGGTTGGCCATTCTCTTCAGCAGCTGGATCGTCGTCGAGAGCACGGAAACGAGCCGACCCATTATATACCAACTCTTCACTCATTTCATGGATCCCAACGACGAGACGAATGACATGGTCGTTCGTATCACTGCGGCGAGACAACTACGCTGGGTAGTCGACGAGCTGTCCTTCGACGCCGATGGGTTTCTTCCATATGCGGACAGTGTGATGCCCCAGTTGGTCGAATTGATATCGAACCTCGATACCGACGACACCAAGCTCGCCATATTGGAGACCATGAGGCTTCTCGTGACGAGGATGGAGAGTGCCGCGGCTCGGTTTGGCGACTTCATCATGTCTGCCTTGCCGCAGATATGGGACGGCTCCGGGAACGAGGACTACATGATCAAGCAGGCGGTGATCGCCATCTTTAGCGCACTGGTGATGTCGATGGGCTCGGAGGCACAGAAGTACCAGCAGCACATGCTCCCACTCATTGGGGAGGTTGCACGCCCTGGTTCGGACCTCCACCTGTCTCTAATCGACGAGACTCTGGAGCTGTGGAACGATATCATCATACAGGGCAACCCGCCTTTGTCGGCAGACCTGGTTAACCTGATTGAGCTCGCGCTGCCGCTTCTCGAATACCAGACGGAAACGGCAAGGTGCTCTCTTGAGATCGTGGAGTCTTACATCACAATGTCTCCCCAGTCCATCCTCGAGGACCGGTTCCGCCGCCCAGTGTTGGCAGCCTTGGCACCGGCCCTGGAGTCTCAGAGCCGCGAGAGGGTTCGCACTGGGACGGGCTGCATCGAGCTCATTATTCGAGCGGCTACAGAATTTGGCGGTGCGGGCGGCATCACGGTCATCATACAGGACATGGTGGAGACGGGCTTCCTCCAATCCATTCTCCAGTCGCTGCACGACGCCTGGGAGGCGCATCAGACGACGGGGCCCAACAGGAAGGTCAGCAAGCTCAACACGGTGACGGAGGGGGACTACTTCGCCATCCTCGCGCGCCTGGCACTCGCCGAACCGAACGCCTTTATGATGATGCTAGGCTCGTTCGGCCCGCTGGAGGGAGTGTGGAACTGGCTGAGCGGCGAGTGGTTCTCGCACCTGAGCAACATGGACGACCTGCCTCGGCAGAAGCTCTACCTCCTCGCGCTCACCCGCCTCATGGAGCTGCCGGACCCGGTGCAGACGCTCGCGCTGGGCAAGCTGCAGGACTACTTCTCGATGTGGAACAACACCATCTCGGAGCTGCAGGACGGGGTGTCGGTGGAGACGGACTGCCTCATGCAGGCCCAGTTGCCGGAAGAGGAGTGGCACTGCCCGAGGAACGTCAGGGACAGCGAGCTGGCGGCGAAAGATCCCGTGCACAGCGTCCACGCGTTTGACTTTGTTAGGACGAGGTTGGGCGACGTTGTGAGCAGGGTTGGCGGCGAGGAGAGGTTCCAGGCGGAATGGGGCGTCAACATTGATGGGGACGTGCTCGATGCATTTAGGAAGCTTTCGCAGGAGATATCTCAGCGGGCAGCGTAGATTGGGATCCATTGTGCTTGAAGCCGGAGGTAATACATCAGGTTGCGAAGGGGAGAGAGAGAAAGGGTCCGAGGTGAGGACAGAGAGAGAGTCCGTGATGTAACGAGGTAAATGGCAGCGAGAGCGACGAAATATCTGATTTCCTCTTATAAATATCTGATGCCCATGGAAATCAGCGGCCAATAATGGCCGGTATTCTCTCCCAAGAGGTCCGCGAAACGGAAGCTGCTGTAAGCCATTGGCGGTGCTTGAGACGATTGGAGGGTGGTTTGCTTGGCTCACGCACTGAATGAGCTAGCTAGTTTCGATGGGATGGAAGCTTGTCGACGGCGGGAGAAGGCCGATCGATGGCTGGAACGTGTCCCTTCGCCGCACTGCCGGTTCTCCTTGAGCCTACATGGAGAGGTCGAAACGCCTCTGGCTGTAAAAGGTACGGCTAAGGCATTTCGTCAGAAACCATTCAATCTTTCCATCCGCTTGACTCTTTTTTTTTTTTTGAGATTTGCCGCTGAGCCCAGCACCATCCCAGCGGTCCTCGGTCTGCTAGCGAAGCCTGTGAAAGACACGGTCTCAGCACGTATGACAGCACGCCCACGTACTGTCCACACCCGCTAATTCCACGCCCCGCTCACATAATACAGGCTGTGCGTGTACCCCTCCTGCTCCCAGCCGCCGCCGCCGCTCGCCGCTCCGGCCGACATCATCAAACGACAGCACTACTCCCTACTCACACCAATCGCCACCTGCGCGACAACTTGACTTTACCCCTTAGAACATCGTTGTATGTGTGTATATGCCCTCGCATAAACCAAACCTTCCTCTCGAGCGTCTCCCCGTCGTTCCCGCCCGCCTCCACGAGGCAAGCTCCTGCCGATAAGCCGCGCACACGCCGAATCGGGCCCCGCCACTGCTTGTCGCCTCGCCCATTTCCCGCAACAACCCGCCAAGCTCCCTCCTCCCACAACCGACCCTCCCTCCACTTCGTCTCCCCCCTCAACCCAAAGTCAAAATGGCCGACACCACAGAAGCCGGCGATGCCCCGCAGGAGGTCACCTTCAAGGTCAAGTCCTCCAGCGACAAGGTGCACACCATCACCATGAGCGAGGCGGCCTCCGTCAGCGACCTCAAGGCCAAGCTCTCGACCGAGGAGTACGAGAACATCCCCGCCGAGCGCCAGCGCCTGATCTACTCGGGCCGCGTCATGAAGAACGACGACGCGCTGAGCAACTACAAGATCAAGCCCAACAACACCGTGCACCTGGTCAAGAGCGCCGCGAGCAACCCCGCCCCGCCTGCCTCCACGTCCTCCACTTCCGCGCCTGCCGTGCCCAATGTGCCGACCAACATGGCCGCCGGCACAGCTAACAACCCGCTAGCCGGGCTGACGGGTGCGCGGTTCGCCGGGCACGTCCCCTTGCCCAGCAGGTCCATGTTTGGCGCCGACGGAGGAGTAGGTTCTTTGCCACCCGTACCCAAGACTTAAACCCACCGCTCGACCGTGCTGACGAAAATCTACGCAGATGGGCCCCCCGCCCAGCGCCGACGAGATGGCGCGCATGATGTCCGACCCGACCGTGCAGCAGACCATGAACTCGGCGCTCGACAACCCTGACTTCATCAACATGCTGATCGAGTCGAACCCCACGCTACGGAACCTGCCCAACGCGCGCGAGATGCTGCAGTCGCCGTTCATGCGGCAGATGATGACGAACCCAGACATGATCCGCATGGCGAGCCAGATGCAGGGGCAGGGCGGCGGCATGCCGGCTTTCCCGGCGCCGGGCGCGACGGACAACACGCCGTCCGATGCGCCTGCAGCGGGGAACCAGCAGGGTGGTGAGAATGCGGGAGCTGGTGCTGGTGCTGCTGGGATGCCTCAGATGCCGGCGTTGGCCTCGATGTTCCCCGGTTTCGGTGGCACGGGGGGCGCTGGCGCTGGCGGTGAGAACGCGGCCCAGGGCGAGGGAGGTGCTGGTGCTGGCGCCGGAGCCGGCGGCCAAGCACCCCCCAACCCCTTCCTATCCTTCCTCAACCCCAACGCCGCGCAAGGAGCCGGCGGGAACGCCAACCCCGACATGCAGCGCTCGCTGCAGGAGCTCCTGCAGAACATGGGGGGCATGGGCGGTCTTGGAGCCCTGGGAGGCATGGGTGGCGCGGGCTCGCCGTCGGCGCCGCCCGATAACAGGCCGCCCGAGGAGCGCTACGCCGACCAGCTGCGGCAGTTGAATGATATGGGGTTCTTCGATTTTGACAGGAATATCGCGGCGCTGAGGAGGAGTGGGGGCAGTGTGCAGGGGGCGATCGAGTTTCTTCTGGGGGGGAGCTGAAGGGTGTAAGGGAGCCGTGGTACCTCGCGGAGGAAAGCGCATGCCGAGATACGAGGGATGCGGTGGCGCGAGCCGGGGTGGGGGTTTGATTCAAATGTCATGATTTGCCGGCGGAGAGATGAACAAAGGGGGCTTTAACAGCAGTGGATGCGTGCGGCGTTACGAGTCTGCCCCATGACCTACACGAATATACGTCTGTTGGCGTTTTCCCGGTGTCCCGGCTGTGATGTAACACGCGAAAGGGCGCGCAGTATCGACTCTTACCCATGATGTAGGTATTCACGGAATGCCAACATGAGGCTGGCCGGCCTCCGCAAGATAGACCCCCTCTTCCAGATACCTCAATGATTAAGCCTCGGCGTATTGAAGCTTCTCCCGACACTTAGTGGTACTGACTATATTCTGCATTTCTTGGTGGCGTCATCTCCGCCCACTCGGCCACTTCATTTCGTCACTATCGTGTGAAATCGAGAGTTTCGCGGGCAGGCCCCGCGTTCCGCCCTCCGAGTTCCGGGCCCCCGAGAACATGTGGTTTGAGCTCTCGAATGTAACCTATTCTTAGATCTCCCCCCTTTATGAGAGAGCCCAACTGTTGAGCCTGGTCGCTTCCCTTGTTCCGAACATATTTCGTTATATGGCGCCTCACACTTGGGAGCGTGCTCGACAACCGAATCCCACGTCGCAATAATCATGCATCTAGGTACGCTTTTGACGGTCTTCATGGGCCCGCTCGTGGCGGCCCACGGTGATGTAGCGAAAGGAATGGCAGAGCGCCGCGACTTCCTCCTGCATAGCCGGGGCAACATTAACCACTGCGCGGACAAGACCGCGGAGCGCGGTCTCGAGGAGAGGGCTGTTCACCGGCGGGCGAGCCTCGGGAAAAGGATGGCCAAGGGGTCAGGTATACAAGGTAGAGCCCCCCAGCCCCAGTCCGCCGTTGTGGCTCTCCATTCGCGAGAGCTCGGTTAACTGATGGCTGCCAAAAAGGGCGGGATCTGAAGAGCCTGGTTCAGACGTCACACCTCTCGGATGAAGAGTATACTGTAGATACCGAGCCATCGGTTCTGTTTGAGGGTAGAAACCAGTCCCTCGTTCTGAATCCCGAATCCACCGAAGGCCCGTTCTGTAGGTCTCCTCGAAGCCACCCGGCCCGGCCTGGCTTGCGCATGGGTATTGACATGCCTTAGACGTCGCGGGCGCGTTTGTCCGGCAAGACCTCGAGGATGACCAGGAGGGCGTTCCCATAGCCGTGGACGTCCAGGTCCTGGACATTGATACCTGCGAGCCTGTGACGGATGCCTACCTCGAGGCCTGGCGTGAGTTGACTCTGCGCAGAACTTCCTTCCCTTGTCATCTTCGTCGAGAGAGATATGGGACTTCCACCACACTAACACCCAAGACAGACGCAAACGCCACGGGCCTCTACAGCGGCATCGTCCACTATATGAACGGCGACGGCTACGACGACGAGTCCAACGTGGACAAGACGTTCCACCGCGGCCTCCAGCAGCTCGACGACGACGGCGCGGCGCAGTTCACGACCCTCTTCCCGGGCCACTACGAGGGCCGCGCAACGCACATCCACATCATGCTTCACATGAACGCGTCGGAGCACGACAACGGCACCGTCACGGACCTCACGGCGGCGCACGTCGGGCAGATGTACTTCGACCAGGACCTCCGCGACGAGGTCGAGCAGCTGGAGCCGTACGCGCAGAACAGACAACCGCTGACGCCTAACGGGGAGGACTACATCCTCGGGGAGGAGGCGGCGGACGCGGACCCGTTCATGCAGTACGTGAGGCTCGGGGACGGGGTCGAGGACGAGCTGCTGACGTGGCTGACCATCGGGGTCAACACGAGCTATGAGAGGACGGTGCACGCGGCGGCGACGATGGACGAGGAGGGCGGCGTGGAGCAGGTGAACAAGGACGCGAAGCTCGCGGGGCCTTGCTTCACGGCGAGCGGAGACCCGCCGTTTCCTACCAAGGGGGACTATCCGGGGCAGATCCCGCCGGGCGGGTTCGCCGATTGCGAGAAGGCGTCGCAGTGAGTTGCGCCTAAGACCAGTCGAGGGCGGACGGCGGGGAGTGGAGAGCAGGGCGTGCAAGAACGCCGGGACGAGGCCGGTAGGCAGCTGTCCTCACAATTGCCACTCTGGCAGCATCCAACCCATTGCGAACATAATACGTTGTTGCTGTTGGAAACGATGGAATGGTTTGAGTCGGATGGACAGCGCAAGTCCCCGGCGAAAGCCATGCTCCTAAGAGCATTCGGTGCTCGGTTATTTCCGGACCGCGGGAGAAGGGCCTACAAGAAGAATGTTATATAATATCGATATCTCTTAATAGGACGGATGGAATTCATGGCAGAATCGCGTATCGTCGATGTTTGGCATCTGATTCCTTGGTGTTGACAGGTCCGAGTTCCCAGCGGCCGTGGATGCCGCCAGCAGCAGCCACATGGACTCACTTCATACTGTACCTGGCCCCACCCACACATAACGACCAGCTGCGAACCTTCACCTCTCATCATCACCAGCACCACAAAGTCCATCCGAACCTGCTCATCCCCTCGGGCCGTCTAAGCCATGATCCGATTTGGGACGAGGGGATGAAATGAAGACACCATGATCGTGGGAATATTCTACGCGCGGTTCCTCCCGGAGGAGGGTAAGTTGCTCTCACCCATCATCTCATTCACCAAGGCCGCCGCCTCCGAGGCCGCGCCTATCGCGGTGAGAAGCTCTAACACAGACCCCCAGGACCCCGCATCGTCGCCCAAGCGCCGTCAAACCTCCTTGGCCCCCCCAAGACCTCTCTTCTGGACTTCGACCACCTCCAGCCCTACATCATCCCCCGCAAGCCCTTCTGCAACCGCCTCATGACGGCAACCGACTCGGAGGGCAAGTACGTCGTCGTGAGCCACCCGGTCCTCATCTCGGACGAGAAGAAGTACTCGCGCAACGAGTTCATGTTCAACTTTGGCGTTGTGGTCGAGGAGAGCATCGACAGGGACACCTTCGAGAGGGTCGTGAGGAGACTGGCCGTCACCTTCTCGGAGATGGAGACCCAGGACGGGTATTTGAGCGGGCAGGAGGGGGCCGAGGGGGCTGTGGAGAGGAAGGGGAGGAGGGGGGTGGACGGGTTGCTGGAGATCGTGAGGGAGGATCTGAATAATTATGGGGAGTGCTTGATCCCCGTTGGTGAGTCTTGCCTTGTGCCTTCTGCTTCTCTCCCTCCCAACTCGTACGACAACTCTCACCCCCTTACCCCATGGTCTGCCCAAACGTCAAGGTTCCTTCAGATACACGACCCGCTAACAGCCCCCAGACGAGGCCAACACCATCAACATGAAGCTCTTCCCCCACTACCGCCCGCCTCCCGAGGTCAAGCCGTGGCACGTCCCTATCGCCAAGCTCAAGCTCGCCGACATTGTCGACCCCACCTGGGACCTCACCATGCAGAAGCTCATCCCCCACATCGACGGTGTCTCCGACGTCCGCCGCATAGCTCACATGGCCTCCGTCTCCTTACCCCTCGCCCAGACCGCCCTCCGCCACCTCCTCTACTACGACGCCGTGCTCCTCCTCGACATCTTCTTCTTCTCCTCCTGCTACGCGCCGCGCCCCGGCATCGCCGACTTTGTCGCCAACGTCGACGGCATGGTCGACGAGTGCGCCGCCTACGCGTGCATACACAGCCGCCAGCGCCTGAGCCAGTACCACCTCGTGCGCCTCATGACGTCCTTCTGCGCGGGGCGCTCGGTCGTGGAGTGGCTCAAGGGCCACCGCGACAACGGGCTTGACGTCCTGAGGTACCTTGACGTGCGGAGGTTTGTGCAATTCGGGGTCATCAAGGGCTGCCTGTACCGCGTACACAAGCACGTCGTGTCGAAGCAGTATGTTGCCGCGCTGGCGACGGGGCAGGGGGCGCCGAGGGCGGGCGGCGATCCGCTGCAGAAGTACACGGACGGGAAGCACCATTTTGACGAGATTATCACCGAGTTGAATCTGACGGATGAGGAGATTACGGAGAGGTTGAAGGGGCTGACGTTGCCGGCGGGTGATCTGACCGTCTTTTACAGGTAGAAGCGGCCGTGGGCCCCCCTTTGCAAGTGAGGGAGTGCCCGACGGCCAAGGGAAAGGAGTCTAGTCCCATATCAACGGACAAGTGCGGGGTGGTTGATTGTGTATTTCTTTATGATATCCGGAAACAAAATTAAGCTTCTCTCCCAGGCTCCATGCCGCTTATATCTTACAGGCCCCAACTATACGTACAAGTGCGAAGCGAAGATTCTATGATACACATCAAGTATACGGCTCAAAAGATCTTACAGCTCCCTCGCACTACTCCCCACCCTTCTTCCCCCTCTTCGGCCCTGTCGGGAAGTGCAGGTCCGGGTTGTTCGGCACCGTCTTCAGCGGCTTATACTCTACCTCCTCCTGCGCCTCCTCGCCGCCCTCGTACTCCCTCTTCTTCGCCTCCTCGTCGAGACCCTTCAGGATCCGCCTCACGCGGCCTGTGTACGGCTCACCGGGATACCGCTTCCCGCTCTCCGCCCAGTCCTCGTCGCTGACCATCCGGATGATGCGCACGTTGGACTTTCCCCTCCGCAGAATGAGCATCTTCTCGTCGATCATGAACTTCTCCGTGTCAGAGGGGAACCACGTCTTCACGGGCGTCCAGTCGAGGCTTCCCGGGATGAGCCGCCTCTGGTCCGGGCCGGGTTGCGCGGCGACGTAGGTGCCGCCCTGTTGCACCAGGCGCGTGGCCTCCGAGTTGGTGGCTGCGAGCTTGGCCCCGACGAGGATGTGCGCGATGGACTTGCCCAGGACAAGCGACCGCGGGAGCTCGATCGTCTTCTGCGTCGCGTTGTTGGGGTCCATGAGGAGGGCGTCGACGGGACCCGCGCGTGCGGGCTTGACACCCGTCGCGGAGGTGACCATCCCCTCGGGTGTCTCGAGGGGCTCCTTGTTGAACATAAGCTGGTGCTGCATCTGTTCGCGGAGCGCGACCTCGGGCCCGTGGACTATCGAGGTGACCTCGAAAGCAAGGATGTGCTGCGCGAGGCGCTTGGGCGGGTCCTCCCTGTGGACCTCCATGAGCTTGGCCACGTCGGCGAGGGGCAGGAAGGTGAAGAGCTTCAAGAGGTTCTCAACGTCCTCGTCGGGCCGCCGGACAAAGTAGCCGTAGAAGTCAAAGGGGAATGTCAGCGTCTGGTCCAACCAGATGGCGTTGCCCGCGCTCTTGCCGAACTTGGCGCCCGAGGAGTCGGTGAGGAGCGGCACGGTGAAGCCCACGGGGTCGCGGGTCCAGTCGGAGGCGATCTTCAGGTGGGGGGCGGTTTCGGACTCGCGGACCGTCTTGACAATGTCGATGCCGGCCACGATGTTGCCGAACTGGTCGGAGCCGCCGATCTGCATCTGGACGTTGTTTTTCGAGTACATCTGCCACCAATCCCACCCCTGGAGCAAGGGGTACGTGAATTCGGCAAACGACATGCCGTCGCCCTCTGTCATCTTCCGCTTGACTCTGTTCTTGGCGTTAGAACGAAACCTGCGATACGAGTTGTCCGGGGTCTAGGAACATACGTCTCCTTGGCAAGCATGGGCCCTATCCTCATGTCCCTGCCAAGCCTCTTGAGGAACTCATAAAGCGGCAGCGAGCCCAGCCACATGTTGTTGTTCCGCAGATGCGGCCTCCCCGCCCACTCGCCTTCATACCCGAACTTCCTCCCGATGGCCTCGACGTTGGCCCAGATCCTCTTGAGCTGGTAGTGGATCTTGGTGATGTTGGCCGCGATGTCGGAGTTGGACATGGTCTTGCGACTCTCCAGACGGTCGGTGGGGTCGCCCACGCGCGCCGTCGCGCCGCCGATGAGGGACGTGGTCGACATGCCGTGGAAGTAGAGCCAGAAGAGGGGCATCAGGGGGAGGAGATGGCCGACGTGGAGGGACTCGGCCGTCGGGTCGATGCCGACGTAGGCAGCAATGCGCTGGTTTGAGATGACCTTGCGTATGACTTCCGGGCGCCTGGTGGCTCAACTTTGTTAGACAGGCGTGACGGAGACGGGGCTAGGGCAGGGAGGGGAGGGTAGGTCGCATACGGCGCTGTGTCCTTGACGAGGCCCCGCGCGTTGATCACGTCCCAGACGTGCTCGCGCCTGCCCTCATTGATATCTATTTCCCGCTGATTCCAATCCCTCTCGGCCTGCTCCACCTTCTTGAGGTACGACGTTGCTATCCCGCGCTTCTGGGTGAGGACGGGAGCTAGGGCTCGTTCGCAGGCGCCGTGCTGGGCTCTCCTGGTGAGCGCGAGGGCCCACATCGTTCGGGGCGCCATGGCGGAGAGTTGCAGGCGCTGAAGCCGGGCTTGTTTCCGGGAGTCGTAAACTACAATCCTCAGGCGACTAGGTGTGGCGTATGAGCATGGTCGTGTGAGCTTGTCGGCGACGGGACACGAGCTCTTAGATGAAGCTTTCGCGGAAATTCGATATTTGGTCCTTGACTTAACTAAACGCTGAATCGTAGCGAAATTTTCTGACAGTGCTGCCACCTGACAGCCATCCCGCGAACTCACCGCGCCATCACGTGTAAATCCCGGCATCGTCCGCGCCGCGGGAAGACGGCCTTGATTCCAAGGCAGAAGACTCCACACTGCTCCCCCAGCCAATGGCACAGCTTCCGATTACCACTCCACATCCTCGGCAATCATGCATCGAGAATTCCGAGGAGCCATCCCGTCGCAGACTCCCAACTCATCCAACGACACACCATCCCGAGGCCGCGAAACCAATTCGACATCCAGCTCCCGCCGCCGGACCCCCTTGACAGGAACGAACACTCGCCAGCCTCGGGGCTACAGTATCAACAGCCATGGCGTCGATCGCGCGTCCCGTTCTCTCCGCATCCCGCCCGGCGCTCCGCCAGGTCGCCAGGCGGGACGTCGCGAGGGCGGCGGCCTTCCACAACACCCCCAAGCGGGCTCTCCTTCCCGTCGGTCCCCGTACGTATAATCACCTCGTTCCCCCGTGCTTCCTATCCCCCGTAGACACCAGCTAACACGCATCCAGAGGTCGTCAAGCACACAGGTAAACCACGCTCCGAACCCCGATACTCGGTATCTCCAACTAACCCTCACCCCCAGTCAATGACCCCGTCGTTAAGCAGGAGGGCGACCCTGCCCACGGCTCCTACCACTGGACCTTCGACCGTGCCCTCGCCCTCGGCCTCGTGCCCCTCACTCTCGCCCCCTTCGCCGCCGGCTCCCTCAACGCGGGCCTCGACGCCTTCCTCTGCGGCTCGCTCCTCCTCCACTCGCACATGGGTTTCCAGAACATCATCACCGACTACGTCCCCGCGCGCGAGTACCCCAAGTCCAAGCGCGCGCTCAACTGGGGACTCGGCGCCGCGACCGCGCTCGTCGGCGTGGGGCTGTACGAGTTCGAGACGAACGACGTTGGGCTGACGGAGGCGATCAAGAGGGTTTGGAGGGCGTAAAGGGCTGGTGGTGAGATGGCGGATGAGTAGGGTACACTGGTGTATATATGGTGTGGCCTTGGCTTAGGTTGTGTACGGAGGTGCATTGGGAATGGTGAACTGGACTATAAAATGGCCATATGGGCTAGCGATAGCCCGGCCGCGTTCATTTGTACGAGACTACCATCAATAGACTCTTGCCCTGCGGATTGCAGGTATATACACATCGTGTTCCCCGCACCCCCGAAGAGCGTTTGCTTGGTTGGAGGAACGCGTTGAGGCCTTTTCCCTCTCCGAGTTCATCGCATCACGTAGCGCGGATTAGATAGGGATGGACAAACATATCAGTGATTATTAACAAGCCAAGGTCTCCGTGTATCTGGGTATCTAGCACTTATACCGCCCCGACCATTGCGAAACGCCGACTACGCATTAATACCAGCCTTGCCTCCCACCGCATCCTCTCCCTTGCCCTCCTCGCCACGACGCGAGGTATTCAACTTGTCCAGGAGCGCCTGGCCTCCACTCGTCCTCCGCCGACGGATTTCCGCCTTCTCTTCCAGAGCGTTCTCTCTCTCCTCCGCAAGAACCTCCCTCTCCCGCTTCGCGCTCTGGCTCTGGTCCAGCTCTGCCTCCTCCCTCCTCTCCGCCGCATGTGGATGGAACAGCTTATCACCCCCTTTCATCAGGCTTTTCATAAAAGCCTTCCCCTTCTTTGTCCCGCTTGCGTACATCTCCAGGCCGGAAAGCACCATGTACGACTTGGAGATCGACACGCGGCTCATGTCCACGCCCGCGGACTTGAGGTTCTTCTCGAAATTGCGGAAGTTGGCGGCTGGTGGGCGGTAGTGGCCGCTGAGGGGACTCAGCGCCGTCAATCTCCCTTCCTTGATTTTGATAAGGCCTGCGGCACCAATGCGGCTTCCCTGCAGGAAGGATGAATGCTGGAAACTACCCGAGTCCTTGATGCCGACGTATAGGCGGAAGTTGGTGTCGGTGACGAAGATCCAGGTGTTCTTCCGTACTGTCTTGCGGAGCAACCGGTTGCTAATGGTGGCGGGGGAGATATGAGAAAACTTCTTAGGGCCCTTGGCCTTGTCGAACGCCGGCGTCGCATATTTTGCAGCGCGGTCTTCTTCCCTGGCGGACTCGATAGAACTGCTGCTTCGTCGTTTAAGCGAGGCCTCATCGCTAGGCGATTGTGGCCGGAACGAAGGTGCAGGGTCGTCGATCGGGACGACGCCGAAGAGGCTGTCCCGATAATCCGGCGATGTGTCAATCCTCTGGTGATTCTTGGCCCAACAAAGCCGCCCCTCCTCGTCGATCTCTACGAGGTAGTACTGCCGCTCCTCTAGGGACAGATACCTCACACGCTCCCGCTCCAGGCGCTCTCGGGGACATGCGGGGATGTCGAGGTCCTTGCCCTCCCCGTGATCCAACCAGTGGAAAAAGTTATCGTGGGTTTCGGAATTCTTCCACACTTCGTGATAGATACTCAAGTTCGAACCGTACCGGTGCTTTTGGTCGACCATCTCCAAGAAATACTGCAACGCCATCATGCGGGACAGCTTTCCCTTCTTTTCTCCCTTCTTCTTGCGCTTCTCTGCCTTGCGGGTAGCCTTGGCCTCTGCATCATTGTCGGACGATGATGAGGATGAGGACGACGAAGACGATGAGGAGGAGGTGGTGGAGCTCGTGTCCGAGTCGACGTCGTGGCCGGCCCGTCGAACTACTGCCGTAGCTTTCCTCCAATTCTGTCTCGCCGCCACGGACGATTCATCCCTGGTAGACGACGCTGCCGGCCGCTCACCCTCGGCCTTCTGACCAGTCGGGCTTTTAGGCCGGGTGAGCTCCAGCCACTGGGCATCCCGAACGGCGCTGATCCATCTCGTTGATGCGCTCAATCCGAACCCCGCCAGCTCCCTTCGCGTCCGGTAGCCACGGTAGGTTTTCTGAATAAGTGTGGCAGCTGCCTCGCGCGACGGCGCTTTTGAGTTGTCGTTAGCGCTGGGTGACATGTCGGTGGCGTCCCTTGACAAAGAACGACTTGTGTCGAGGGATGAGTGCTTGCGGTGGTGCCCCAAACTCCTTCGGCGAAGATCTCTGGGATGCTGACGGTGTTCCGATTCACGCTGCTCCTGTTTCTGCGCTATTCTCTCAAAATCCGAAGGGGATGGGGGAACCAGTGATTCAAGATATTGATCGCTGTTGGAGGGGTGTGTGACGTCAGAGATTTCTTGCGGTGGCGTGCGCGCAGCGGGTTGCGGGGCTGTCTGCGGAGGAGGAGGAGGGTGGTGGATAAGCGGAAGAGTGGCCGGCTGGGTTTTTGCCGTGTTGTCGGGAACCAATACTGGGACTTCAGCAGTCATGACTACACCGTATCAAAACGGGACAGAGAGAAGAAGCTGGACGAGGGGCGGGAGGGGGGTCGCGATCGGGAAGACGGCATAATTTGTTGTCAGGAACAAGGATCGTACCGAGAGGGAGGTCGCAGACGCTATCGGCGGATGGTGCATATTTAATCTCACAGGCTGGATGCACGGAAACGCCGAGGCATGGCCACCGCGATGGGCCAACCAAAGGATTTTGGTCCGCTTCGATGGCTTAGTGGTGCGACGCGGCATGCTGAGTGGCAGGTTTCCCGTATGTAAATGCGCCTGGCGCTCCTCCTCGGTATTACATGTATGGACGTTGACGGGCAGGAGGGACCAGCGTCCACCGAGTAGCGTGATCAGCGAAGACCCTTGCCCCAAAGCGGCTTGCTTGCGCAACCCTCTGAAAACGGCGCCACTCGTAGCGCGCGCCGGGTCTCCACCGGGGCCCCAGCTGACGCGGACGGCACCAGCTTCCGAGAGGGTATTTGTGCCTGGACGATCTGAGGCTCAGCCCTACTTGTATGAACGAGGGCAAACGGCGCCTGGCAGCATGGGATTCACGAGGACCCAAATTTTCATCCATTAGATCCGAAGATGAAGGCGTAGAGCAGTACAGCCCCATCCGTTGCAGGCTCGAGCCAGCCATTGAGGCCGGGTGGCTGGCGTCAATTCGTCGTCGCAACGTCAGTTGGCTCCCGCAGCGCGCCACGCGGCCCCCGCACGCCGCCGCTGATTCGAAGGGGAGATAAGCGAGAGGTGACAGGGAGAAAAGGCGCGAATACGAATGGATTCATAAAATAACGCCGGAAACGCTATGATCCTTATGCAAATAGAAACTCCTTGAGAACCGGTGATGCCGAAAACTCCGGGTTCAGCAATATGCACCTGCTGCGATGTTAGCGACCGCAACGAGCCGTGGGATTCGATCACGTAGCCGCTCAGCTGCAATGCACAGAGCGGGCGTGGTCCAGGCGGGGCGGCTCACTTGAGGAAATATTGGAGCCCTGACCTCCTCTTCTCCAGGAATGGCGGGCGGAACTTGGATATCACGCTCTTCGGCGGCAGGGGTGGCACGGCAGCCTCGAAGTTGGGGAACGTCTGCACCAGCCTCCGCCGAAAGTCGTCAAACTCCGAGTACCGCTTTCGAATGTTCATGGCGCCGCCCTACACATGTGTATCCTACGTTAGTACCCGGTCATGGCGGAGCAGAGCATGAGGCGCCGCCGCGGTTCGCAGGGGGGCATCACCAACATTTATCGTTTCCACCCGGATATTGAACACCACAAAGGCTCCGATGTTGGTCGCGCTGCCATTAACCACCACATAGTCCGGAATCTCGACGCTCCGCGCCCAGCACGCACTGTTCCGTCCGCCCCAGTCCTCCGACTCGTTGTCCCTCATTACAATCCCTCCCGGCTCGAACGTCGACTCGGGGGCGCCCGTCGCATTCTGGGGGTGTTGTACCAGCCAATAAGGGGGGGACGAGGCCGGCGGGGGGGATGTCACAGCCGAGCCTGCGGCCTCTGCGTCTTGCGTTCGGTCGTCTTCGCTATCGCGGACCCCATCATCAGATGGTGTCGCCCCCAGGTGTCGGGCGCCCGGGCGCGCCTGAGCTTCCTGAGAAGGGTTCTCTGCGGCGCGGCCGGCGCACGTGGCGTCGTGCTGCTCGCACGGCGATGCCATGCGACGCGGAAGCTTGGAGCTTTGGCAGCGGGATGGCAAAGGGTCGGATGGCGGATGCGTCGGGGAGATCGGGCGGTTCGCTATGGTCGGGGGTCGTAGGGTTGGCTTGCACGCAGCGATTATATTGTAGCGGGAGCCATTGTTCGTCGACTTCGGCGACAATGATGAAGTCCGCGGCAGGGGTGAAGCTCCAGATGGCTGGCGTGGGCTGTCACGCAGGGTCCAGAAAGGCCAAGCTGTGATGCTTGGCTGCAGTGTCGATCCGCAAGAGCCAATGGGCGCAGGGCACGAAGGAATCCGCACTGGTCCTGCCGTCCCACTGATGTCACGCTAAGATGGCCTCCACGACTTGTTGTCGCCACTGCGGCCACGTTGGAATGCGTTGTTTGAGGCCGCTGTGAGAAGGGAGGCGCGGAGGGTTGGGTCTGCATTAGTTGTGTATCTAAAAAGCAAGCAAGAAGATACCGACGCATTTCACCGTTGACTGTTCCGGGACCTCATACGTTGCTTCCCCAGGTTGGTGTTTTCAGCATCTGGGCCCACTTAATGTTCTGCGTGGTTTCGGTGGGGAGCCCTGTGGGGGTCAGCCCGGACGGACAGCCCATTGTACTCGGTATGTACTTGTACTACGTATATGTACCGAGTGGGAAGTGGCAGCTCTTCTTAACCATTTCAGGAAGGCATCCCGCGGGGATCGAGGCTGAATGATCAGATTTCTTTTGCGCAACCAGCGTGGATACTACTTCCAGCATGGAGGTAGAAGACTTCGATCCTGAGAAGGTGGTGAGAGTTGGTGTGAGATGACGAAGGAGGCGTATCAAGTATGTGAGAACCTATAGCGTTACTCCTACGTGTTCCAAACCGTTTTAATGTTATACGTGCCATTAAAGTAGACAGAGCGAATGGAACACGATGAGAAGATATAACGGCCACAAAAGGAGGCGCGGTTGTTTATGGGATCCCTTACCTCGTATTTATCCATCGAGGCAAGTGATGGGTGTGGGGATATTGAACTGCCAATGACTAAGCCACAGCTTCCACAGCTGTGTGGGATCCATCTGGCCAAGTGTGCCGTGTCCACGAGCTGCCACTCCCCATTTGGCCGGAACGTCATCTTAATATGACACCTTGCAGTCCGCCCAATCCGTACTCATAAATATCATCACCTCTTTCCTAACGGCGCTCCGCAGTTGAGGATGAGCAAGGCCGACTCTCCTTCAGTCGTACCATAATTTAGGCCTGACCATGAGACGCTCAGCTGTCCTTCTCCGTAAGTGCTCCCGCGCATTTGGACCCTTCCAATAGCAATGCGCGAGCTGACTCGGCGACAGTGCTTGCGCAGGTGATAGCGGTTCTCGGCTCCCAGGACCAGAAGATATTGGACGACAGCAGGACTCCCGACACCAGAGAGTTCATCGACAACGATTATGACTGGCAAACCAACATAGAAGTTCACGATGGGCCGGACCCTTCCACGGCCCAGCCAGGTACCAACCCCCCATACTCTCCTGCGGGCAACGCCGTGCATGTATCCACCATGTTGAACCGCCCTGCTAACTCTTGCGATCCTACAAGGTGCCGATCTCGTTGAGGCCGCCCTGGCCCAGCTCCAGAGGATACCGAAGTCCCCCCATCGTAACCGACAGCGCCAGTCGAGCGTGATCGGCCAAGCGGTCAACTTTGCGTTCAGGACCTTACTCGGGCTCAACACGCCAGCCGCGCCCCAGTCCCCCCCTAAAACCACAAGCGGCCCGCTCCAAGACGCTGTCGAGCTCCTCCAGCAGGCTGCCCAGCGGAACAACTCCGATGCCCTGTTAATTCTCGGCGACATGAACTTCTACGGCAACTACTCCCACCCTAGAGATTTGCACGCCGCCTATTCGCACTACTCGGCGCTTTCGACGATACACGGGAATACCACCGCGCAGTTCCTGCTCGGCTTCTTCCACTCCACCGGGGTGGGTAACGTGGTGCCGAAAGACCAAGCCAAGGCCATGCTGTACTACACATTTGCCGCCACAAGAGGCGATAGCAGAGCTGAGATGGCGGTCGGTTACCGGAACCATGCTGCGATCGGTGCGTCCAAGAGCTGCGAAACGGCGTCTATGCACTACAAGAGGGTCGCGGACAAGGCCATCTCTTGGTATCGGTCTGGCCCCCCTGGCGGCCAGCCCTGGGTCTCAGAATCATGGCGTATAGCCGACGACAATGGAGGCGCATACGGCCGCGGCGCGAGCGCCTCCAGTGCCGGCCTAAATGCGATCAGAGCGAGCGCGCACTCCGACGCCAATGCCGCTATAGACGATGTCATCGAGTATCTGGATCTCGTCTCCCAGAAGGGTGATTCCAAGGCTGCCCTCAGTCTTGGGAGGATCTATTACGACGGACAGCGTGGCTTGGAGCCAAACCATGGCCTCGCCAAGAAGTACTTCCTAATGGTGGCAAAGCGCTACTGGAAGAAGGACGGCCGTGTGCTCGAAAACCACAAAATCGGGATCGAAAGGACCGCGGCGAAGGCTGCGGGATATCTGGGCAGCATGTATCTTCGCGGCGAGGGCGTCGACCAGAGCTTTGAAAAGGCGAAGCTCTGGTTCGAGAGAGGAAAGGCTCTTGGCGATGCCCAGTGCCAGCATGGTCTTGGGCTCATGCTCCTCAACGGCTATGGCGTAACTAGAAACGTCCCTCTTGCGACCGAGCTCCTCAAGTCTGCCGCCGATAAGGACTTCGGGCCCGCACAGGTAGAGCTGGGCGTTCTCTACCTAGACCAGGGCGGCGCCGAGGACGTTCGGGTGGCTGGAAACTACTTCGAGCTGGCCTCTCGCTATGGCTTAATCGAGGCTAATTACTATCTCGCCGAGATGATCCATCACGGCGTCGGCCGGGACAAGACCTGCGGCATGGCGCTGCAGTATTATAAAGGGGTCGCTGAAAAGGCGGAGCCCCTGATGTCGACGTGGGCAGCGGCCAACGAGGCGTACGAAAACGGAGATACTGAGACCGCCTTCCTTCACTATCTATTAATGGCTGAACAGGGCTACGAACGCGCCCAGAACAACGTCGCGTATCTCCTTGATCCGGACCGGTCCCGTCTCAAGCTTCCTTCGAGCCTCAGCAAGTCTCTCACCCTTTCGGGACAAGATACCCCTACTTCCCCCCTACTTCAGGACCCCGGCATGGCACTTATCCAGTGGACTCGATCGCATCGCCAAGGCAACGTTGATTCTCTCGTCAAAATGGGAGACTATTACCTTTTTGGCATCGGCACGGAGAAGGATCTGAGCCGCGCTGTCCAGTGCTATCAGGGTGCGGCCGACTACACACAGAGCGCGCAGGCGCTGTATAATCTCGGATGGATGCATGAGAACGGCGTCGGCTTGAACCAGGACTACCACCTTGCCAAGCGGTTCTATGACCAGGCTCTCGAGGTCAACGCCGAGGCTTATCTCCCCGTGACATTGAGCCTGGCAAAGCTACGCCTACGGAGCGCGTGGAACACTTTTACCCGCGGCCCCATCCACTCCATCCAGGACGATCCCAGTATGTCCTCAAACTAACACCTCTCTCCTTACTCCCGTAGTCCTCAATGTCTCATCGAACCCCATCTCTAACGTAAACCTGCAGAGCCGAAGAAGGACTGGTCCCTCGCCGAATGGATAACGAACTTCATTCAGGATGACATTCTACATTACGAGGAAGGCCTCTACGACGACATCTTTGACGATACGATAGGCGAGCACGAGCATGTGGTGGACGAGGAGGCGAGCACGGAGCTCCTATTTATAGTGGGCTTGTTCATGACGCTTGCGGGACTGCTTTACTACCGGCAACTCTGGCAGCAGGAGAATCGAAGGGAGCAGGAGAGGGAGCAGGGGCGCGAGCAGGGACAGCAGGACAGGGGCGTGTTCCCGGCGCCCGGGGATCCCGAGGTTGCGAACTGGGCGGCTGGAGGGGTTGGACACTGAGGGCGGGTTCGCACGTGTATATACCTGTACGAGCGAGGGGAGGAGGAAGGACTGTAGCTACAATTTCGCGTGGTTATGGTGTCCGGTGGAGAGCATCAGCGGCGGCGTCTGGTCTTGTTTCCGTTTTATGAATTGCACAAAAGAGTTGCACATATATGGCTATCTTGCCAAGAGGATAAGCATACGTGATGGCCCTGCATCTGATTTGTGATGAGACGATGTAAAGTCCTCTGTCGCTCATTGTCCCAGCCTTTCTCGATGGGTAGACAGGCGAAAAATGTAACGTAAGAAAAGTAACTGCCACTGTACGTTCCAACTGTATTTCACCTCACGCTTCATAGACCGTTGAATAAGTTTTGTACCCACACGCCGGCTCTCATAAAAGTCCTCTACACGTTCTCACCTCTCACCTACAACTATCCTCGCGCGCGAACACCGCCTGTCCCCCAACCAGAGCGGACGAGATGTACTCCCTCCGCGAAGCAGCGTCCTTCCACATCCCGGGCACCTACATCCTCGACGTCGCGAACACCAGCCAGGGCCTCATCTCGCTGTCGTCGGACCACCGCCTGAGCCTGCTGCGCCATGATCTCGGCGGCGTGGTGAAGAGCGTGGAGACGGGGCATGGGGTCATGGGTGTTGTTGGGGACGGGGTGGTGTGCACGGCGGGCGAGCAGGGGTCTGTTTCCGTTTGGGACATGAGGGTTGGAGGGAAGGTTGCCGGGTTCCAAGGTTGGTTCAAGTGCTCGGGGGCGAGGATGAGGGCGAGGGCGGATATGAAATTGGACGGAAGCTTACAGGTTGTAGCGGTTGATGCGCCGATAATATCACTTGCGTGTGATGCGTCCACTCAGTCTATTGCCGTCGGGACCGAACTCCACGAGCACAGCGCGTCCATAGTCATCTGGTACGTAAAACCCACGTGTTTCTATTCAAGTGATAGGTATCGCTAACATGGCACCAAGGGATGTAAGAGCAAGCCCCTCCCAGAAGCGGCTGTACACCGAGGTCCACAGCGACGACATAACAGACGTGAGCCTCCGAGCTTCCCCCTTACCACCCCCTCCTTGCCGCTGCGCACTAACAAGAGAAGCTTAAATTTCACCCGCGCGACCCAAACATCCTCCTCTCCGGGTCGACGGACGGCCTCATCAATCTCTGCGACACCCGCATAGAGGACGAGGACGAGGTGATCATCCAGACCTTCAATAACGACGCCTCAATCCACCACGCCGGGTTTCTAAGCGACACCGAGGTCTTTGCGCTCTCGCACGACGAGCGGTTCGCCGTGTACTCCGGTGCCGAGGAGAAGGAAGGCGTGGCCATCAAAGATTTCGGGGACGTGAGGAAGGGGCTGGAGTGCCAGTATGTGGCGAACGTGACGACCAAGGTGGATGGGAGTGGGGCCATATTGGGCGTTGGGTCGCAGGAGTAAGTTTCCCCTCGAGATGCGTTCGTTTGAGTTGGGCGGAGCTGACGGGTGAAGTCAACACATGTTTAGCCTCGTGCATCTCGCGAGGGATGGCGGCGGCCCGTGGTCGCTCAGCGGCGGGGGTAGGGTGGATCTGCCAGGTGCGCACGGGGAGGAGATCGTGAGAGGTTTCTGCTTCTTCGATGAGGAGCAGGTGGTGTATACCTGCGGCGAGGACGGCAGGATAAAGGCGTGGCACCCACAGAGCTAGGCGCGAGCTCTAGCCCAATGAAGCTTGGCCCGCTTATCCAACTCTGTTACGAACCCAGAGAAATGAATGCCAGCGAATGCCAATGATGTCCTCTATATCCTCTCCACACCGACATAGGCCACTGCCACTTAGCTGTACTTGTCGTGCTTGCTCTTCGTCTTAATCTCGAGCAGCCGCTCGTGGTAATCCCCCTCCCTCCTCGCCCTCTTCAACTTTCTCACCTCATCCTCCTCCAGCCTCCTCCCCGCCGCAGCCTCGAGCTCCTTCCTAGATATCTTCTCCCTCGCTTTCTCAGCCTTGGAGGCCTTTATCCTAGGCTTAAACCGTGCCTGCATCCGGATATGGCACGCCGTCCCCGCCGCGTCCTCTTCCGCGTCCCCACGCAACTCCGGCTGAGCATTCGGTTTCGAGGAGCTGGGGGCCTGGACGCAAAGGAAAGTCCCGTCGAGCGTCTTAACCCTGAATCCCCCGTCCTCGGAAGGGACGAGGACGAACGACTCCCGCGAGGAGACAGCCTCTGTGGTGGCGGATAGTATCCCGTGCCCGTCGCAGCTCAGATACCGCCCGTGGTGCCCCTTGAACCGGAAGTGCTCCGTCCCCGCGATCCTGTTCGAAACCCACACCTGCCTCACATCGTGCGGCTCAGCACTGGTCGGGTTGCCCTCGACGATGTTCTCGATCTCCACGGTGAAGACCTTGCCATTAGCGTCGCACGCGAGAGCGGAGCGCGGGGAGGTGGGCAGCACGACCATCACCGGGCCGGAGACATCATTGGGCGTGTCCGCAGAGACCCAGCTGTCGTCGTTCTCGACGTCGTCTTGGGGTTCGGGAGCTGGGGCGTCGCGCGGGGCGGCATCGTCGGTGCGCTTCCGTTTCTTGGGCTTCTTCTCGCCCTTGAAGACGAGGGGTTTGACCATCTTGGGGGAGGGTGAGGAAGATGCGCAGGTAGGGCTATTTCGATGGCGGTTCGTAAATCGTGTTCGGGCACTGGGCGCCTAGGTTGGATCGAATCGGAGGGACCCGGCCGACTGGTGATTTGTGGTGGAGACTGGAGGTGTGCATTGAAGCTTCCAGAGCTCCAGAGCCGACAGAAGCCTCTGTGGTCTTGATTAGTCATCTGGCAATTGCCCCTCCCCCGCCAAAAATACCTTCCCGATAAGGTAAAGACTCCCGAGACAGAATACGAGAGATCTATGTGTGCTCCTCCCTATAAATCTGCCGATGCGACCTCCAGGTTTCGACTTTGCCCTTAGACATCTTCCTCAGAGGCTTTAAAATATGGCGCCGCTAGCTCAAGCTGTCACCGTCTCTTTAGACGATCTTCGGAATGGTAAGCAGCCCGGCGGTGCCACTTCAGTCTTGCGACTAACATGGTCCAGGGAACGTCCCGTTCGAGACTCTTCAGCAGGCCTTTGGCCCCGAGTCCCTCGGTATATTAGTCGTGAAAGATGTACCGGAAGCGTTCGCCAGGCTTCGGCGCCAGACGCTCTCTTACTCCTCGTACCTGGGAAATCTCCCCAAGGACGCACTCGGTACGTGGTATCAGCTCCTCCAAAAGATGGCCTGACTGACGAGAGAGAGGGAAGACAACCTCGAGAACGCCAAGGCCAAGTATCTTACGGGCTGGTCGCTTGGAAAGGAGACGCTCAAAAACGGCCAGGTGGACACTTTCAAGGGCTCCTACTACGCCAACTGTGCTTTCTATGTAGATCCGTCGCTCGATTGCGCCAAGCCGACGGCGGAGTTCTCTGAGGAAACCTTCCCCGAGTACCTCTCTTCGAACCTGTGGCCGGATGAGAAGCTTCTCCCAGGGTTCAGGCCCAGCCTCGAGGATCTATGCCGCCTGATAATCGATACCGCTGTTTTGGTCGCTCGCGCGTGCGACAAGTTCGCCGAGGCGGAGATTAAGGGGTATCCAAAGGGCTACCTCGAGCACGTCGTCAGCACTTCCAACACCACCAAGGCCCGCCTACTTCACTACTATCCCCAGTCGGAGTCAGACGCCCAAGGCGGAAATGAGGACGACTGGTGCGCCACGCACCTCGACCACGGCTGCCTCACGGGCCTCACGTCCGCCATGTTCGTTGACGAGCTCGAGAGCCGCCCCATCCTCCCGGAGCACAAAAACCTCATTGACGGCCGCCTCCCTCCCCTGCAGGAGCTCCCATCGTCGCCGGACCCGGAGGCAGGACTGTACATCAAGTCGCGGACGGGAGAGACGGTGCAGGTGAAGATACCGCGCGACTGCATAGCGTTCCAGACAGGCGAGGCGCTGGAGAAGATCACGGCGGGGAGGTTCAGGGCGGTGCCACACTTCGTGAGGGGGGTGGGCTCGGGGGCCAGCGGCGGGAAGATCGCGAGGAATACGCTGGCAGTGTTTACGCAGCCGAATCTAGGAGAGGAGGTGGATATTGAGCAGCACATTACGTTTGGGGAGTTTGCGAGAGGTATAGTTGCTAAAAATACGGTTTCATAGGCTTGCTTTAGCCTGGGCGGATGGGATAACAGGGTCGTACAGAATGCGTGGGACAGCACATGTGTTCTGGAATATGGAATAGCGTGCTCCTATTTCAATGCTGAGAGAGCCAGTATAGTTTGCAAATCGGCGTCAGCGGCCTTTTTCCCTCTCCTGGAATAATAAGGGACCCAATATTAGCCTTTCGGATCAATTGCTATTATAGCGGCCGGCGCAACGGACCGACGCGGGGCAGAGCATGCCGATGAGGCGGGGTTTCCGGCCGGGCCCGGCATGGATCGCTCCGGGTCCGCACCGAAACAGTTCTGTTTACCAAGAGGGTGACTGTAGAATTATTGATGGCTTCAGCGTGCTTTACGCCCTGGCCGCATTATTCCACGAGGTATGACCCTTCCCATGCACGCAGCGCAAAGAGAGGGTTAGCTTGGGTCCCCAATCAAGGGCTTGTGTCTTTCCGGTGACCCAGACTTGCGTAGGCCGAAGCCGGCACTCTGCAGTCCATTCTGATGGTGGCATGACGGAAACCGCGACGGGGCAAGCGCCCGGCTCCTCTCGTTTGTATGTTGATTGCATCATCAAATGCACGTCATCCGCGGCGCTGAGCGGAGGGAGCTGATTACGTGCGAGAGCTCCTGTATTACTGGAATCCAGGTCGTGCAATTTACCCCTCATCCATTGCATTGCCCAGCTGCAACTTGCCCACCTTTGTATATGCGAATTCTACAACGAGCTCCCGGCTTCAGCTCCCCAATTCATCGTCCAATTCAGTTCGCTACGCTTCCCAGGCCCATTAAGGTCCGACCCACCGCAACTACCAGACAGTTGCGCGCTCCGTTCGCTACGATGGCGCTTCCGCCCAAGTTCGCCGCCCACCGGCTCGCGTTCGGCCAACCGGTGACCCAAAACGAAACAGTGCCGCCAGCTGCACACTCCATCGAGGTCTATCTCGACTACTGCGTACGTCTCCGAGCATGTCCCCGCCCTGTTTATCCTAGATCATTCCTATGAGATATGATCCAGGAGCGGCAAACACTTACACACGGCAGTGCCCCTTCTCCGGCAAGATCTTCAACACCCTTCTGACGCACGTTGCGCCGCTCGTCCGCTCCAACCCAGCCTGGGCCTCGCGCACCCAGTTCATCTTCCGACACCAGATCCAGCCGTGGCACCCGCAGTCCACCCTCATGCACGAGGCCGCGCTAGCCGTCAACCAGGTCGACCCGGGCAAGTTCTGGGCCTACAGCAAGGAGCTATTCGCGGTCGCGCAGGAGTACTTCGACGTCAACGTGGTGAACGAGACGCGGAACGATACCTACGTGCGGCTGGCCAAGCTGGCGGGGAAGGTCGGGGTTGACGAGGGGGAGGTGCTGAGGAGGCTGAAGGTCCCCAGCGAGCCTGTGGAGGGGGCATACAACGTGGGGAATGCAGTGACGGCGGATGTGAAGACTGTGGTGAAGATGGCGCGGTTGACGGGGGTGCACGTTAGTCCGACGGTTATACTGGATGGTGTTGTGGCGGGCGACGTTAGCTCCAGCTGGGGAGAGGCACAGTGGAAGGAGTGGTTGACGAAGAGCATCCAGGTCTAACATGGGGGAACATGGGGGAAGAAGAGGGTTGATAGCTGCGTACTCGGTAGTTTCACATGCTGAAATTGACGACATCGCTCGAATCCTTGCACGCTCTCAGTTGCTGCAGTGTGCTCCAATTTGGGGGGGGGGGGGGGTGGGTCTTGTCGCGTGGCACCGGCTGAGCACAGCTGGTCCGTGCATTGAACGGACATTTCAATCTCAACCGAGCCTCATCCCGCGTCGCAACTTCATCAGACCAACGAACATCTCATCTCCAGCCAAAATGTCGTGCTGTAGGCTATTTCTACAGAGGGGATCTCACAATCTGTTGCTGAGCCCCTCAGTAATAGCCAGGGGCACCCTCCGCCTCCGGCCTCTGACATCACCCAAGTCTTCTCTGCTCCGAAACATCTCGACGACAACAGCGCGGTTGAACCAGGCGTCCCAGAACCCCAGACTAGCCGGCCAGCACTTATACCCGTCGCCCGACAAGTCGAAGAGATATCGTACGTTTCAAAATTGCCCCCTGCATCCATGTCCTTCCTTGATACGGGATCTAACGCGGCCCCAGTCTTCCCTGACAAGCTCGTCATCTACCATGCTGGCACGGGCCGCGTGGCGTTTCTCGCCGTCATGAAACTCACCACTATCGTCATGTCGGCGATATTCTGCGGCGTCCTAGTTCCGGCATACATAACCGATGAGAAGCCCTGGCGGGAGTGCCTCGGCCGTAAGTCTCACCCCCCTGCGAATTCCAACAGCCATAGAGGCCGACCCATCTAACCAACGCCCAGTGGCCGTCTGCGGCATCATACCCCTAGCCTTCGTGGCCTACGTCACGTCTCCCTTCGTCTCCATGATCCACATACACCTGCCCCCTCTCGCCCGCCACTCCCGCGAGTCGCTCGGGCGCTTCGTACGCGCCCTGCCGCCGCAGACCCGCCTGCAGGCCACGACGCTCTCACTCATCGCGAAGCCGCGCGTGAGCTACTTCACGCTGGGGGAGCTGTTCCCCGCCAAGAGGAGGTGGGGCACCGTCAACTTTGCCAGGGACACCCAGTGGGAGGAGAGGGGGAGGAAGTGGTATAACTTCAGGGCCGTCGGCGGGTTCAACATCCAGGGGAGTAATAAGGGGGTTAAGGAGGCGTGGGTCTGGGATGCTGTCAAGGAGAAGGTTGAGAAGAATGCGGCGAGTGGTGCGTATGCGTAGGTTGAGAGGCGTCGGATGCACGGCTGTGTTGGTTGCCCCCAAGGCGTTGCGCCATGTAAGATATCCACAGGACCTTCCTCACGTTCCCTACTTGTTGGTTTGAGAAGGTCAGTAAGAAGTGATAGAGTTATCTGAGGCGTCGGTAGCAATGTATTTTTGTGCTGTTGCACTTACTACCAGATAACAGTTGACGACTTCCCTACAGCAGCTCCTTCCCTCCCAATTCAACAGTGCTCGCCGCCATTAGGCAGCAACCCTAGCCCCTTTTCTGACACAATAAATCCATGTTAACGCCGAATCTGCAGACTTCAGGCATGTCTCGAACGATTGATCTGCTGCCACTGCCATCTTTCCCGCCTGTTACCTTCCATCTCCCAAAAAGACGCAGATATCGGAAGACGCACATCCAAGCCGCGCAATGGACCTCCCAACATCATAGCACTCTATTCTACAGTCCTCCCGCCTCTTTCTCCTTCCATGCTCCCAGGATTGGTGCTTTTTCAGGCCTTCAGCTTGTCAAACAGAAACTGGTACCCTGGGGCCACCTGTTCGTCCCACGCCGACGTGCCCGGCCTTAGCGGGATGTCGTACCCATGGTACCCTCGCTTTACCGTCAAAAACCCGGAATGGACGCCGTGTCGCCGCATCTGCTCATAGAGGCCCAGAGCCGAGTCCAGGGGGGCTACTTCGTCCGAATCCCCGTGCACGATGAAGGTTGGAACTCGGTAATCCCCTGCCTGCACGCGCGCCATGGGACAGATAGCTGCCACCCGCTCTGCTGTAGGCGGGCTGGATACGAGCTCCTCGATCCTGAGCTGTGTTCCCGGCGTCCCGTTGAGGAGGAGCGAGAGGGCGAATTCGTCGGCCTCCTCAAAGAGCGAGAGGACGAGCTCGGATCGTGCGTCTCCCGAACGGATTGGTCCAAGCTGCGATACCTCGCCGCCTTCCACGGTGTATTTCGTGAGCGGAGTCCTCGCTAGTTCGAGCCGCATGAGCTGTTCTCGCGACATCACGCGAAGTGTGCGAGATGGAGCCTTGCGCCGCGGGGTCGCGTCCCCTGAGATGAAGTCGACGGGCGAGTAAAACGACAATATGGCCACCGGCGGTATCTCCCCGATTGCCTCGACGGTCCAAGAGGTCGACATGGCGAGATGTCCTCCCGTGGACCAGCCGATGACCACGATACGCTTGGTGTCTAGTACGATCCCCCTTCGGGCCACAAGAGAGGGAAGCGTTCGTCTTACCCAACGAAAAGCATCTCGAACATCACTCATCGCGCCATCTACAACGTTGATTTCGGGACAGAGTCTGTAATCCAGACTAACCGGTAGGACATTGTTATCGAGCAGATGCGCGATCTGCGGGAGTCGGGCCGTCTTTCGAGAGAGAGCCATATGGGCGCCGCCGTGTAGCATCAGCGCGATGGGAATGGGCCGTGTCGACGGTGCCGAAGGCGGAACAAAGATGTCGGCTTCGATTTTGACGCCGTCTACCTCCTTGTACACGGTTTCCACTGTTTCGAATTGGGGATATGGGTTCGTCGCCAGGCTTTCCAGCTCCCCCAAAGACGGCGGATCGGTTGAGAATGCCTCGCCGTAAGGACCGGGGTGTGCCTGTCGGCATGCGCCCGGCAGCTTCATCGTAGGACTGCTGGACGGCGCTCTTCCCTCGCCACTGCCATCGGTCACAACACCTGCCCCGACCGCCAAAAGGATCGACCCGACCGTGGATTGTAAAGAGACGCAGTCTAGGTCGCAGGCGGCGGGGCAGCTATCTGAGAGTACCGACATGATCTCGGTCAGCGCAAGTGAGTCTACCCCTAGCTCCTCTAGCGTCAAATGCGACTCAATCGACGAGAATTGTAGGCCAGTAACCTCTACCAACAGCTCAGTAAGCCAGTATGAAGTTTCTGCGGATCTTTCTTTGTTGTTCTTGTAGAACGCCTGGGGTTGTGCCGAATACCCCGTCCCTTCGGTAGCAGCTGTTGGCTCTGCCCGACTGCCACTCATGCACACGCCGCATGCGAGCTGCTCGACTTGTGCTACGGTCATTGATAGGAGGTCCTGGCCGTTGATGGTCACTCCGTTGGGGTTCTGAAGTTCTCCGGCTAGCTCCGTTGCCGCGAGCGAGTCCAGCCCGAGGTCCACCAGCCGAACGGTACCGAGTATCTTCGATGCCTCCGCCCCAGTGTAAGTCTCTAGCTTCTGGCGGAGAGTGTCGTCACCGAATTTAGAAACAGTGGTGGCTGTGGTACTCGCTTGTCCGCTATCCTCGGGATTGCCGAGTGTCAGCGAGCGCGGCCTGGGAGAGGTTGAAGACGGAAAAGTTATGGCTGAGGGCGCCTTGGCTTGGTCTCGGTCAGGCACACGACTTATAGAAGAAAGTAGTCGGTCGAGACGAGTTTCGCCCACTTTCGTGAATCGACAACCAGTCAAGGCAGCCGCAACAACCCCGTCCTGGCCAAAGACGACGACGTCACCGATAGCCTGGCATGGGATTGTCATGGTGTAAGAGGCGTGGACCTTCCAAGTCGAACGCTTCGTGAATCCTCCTCCTTTGGAGGCATGTATGATGGAGTTTCTAATCCCGGAGCAGACCAGTACTTCGCCCTCATCAACAGCGTCGCCAGTGTTCATTAGAAGTCCCAACACCTGTATGAAGCTATCCAGAGATACCGCATCACAGCTCCGCACGACCGTGCTCTCTTTCAGATACGGCTGCTCGGATGGAATGACGACATCGGCAACGGCTTCGGTTCCGTTTATGGCGATACTAGAGATGCCCTGGAGGAAATCGGCGTAGTTGGCTACTCGGGAGAAGAGACTGTACGCTCGTCTCAACCGCATTCGCTCCGTGCTTGTCTCAACGACTACAGCATCCATACGCGTCGCCACCAGCCGTGCCATGACTTCCAGTTTCGGCTCTGAAGGCTTTACCGCCACCGTTCCTGTAGCATGCAAAAACGTCTTATCTGGCCGGAGCTTGTCGCGACTGGTAACGGCGTACTCCCAGCGGTTCGAATGGTCATCCGCGCTCCGCAGAGTTATCTCGACATCTTCCCCTGCGGTACCTAAGGGAGCATGTATGTCAAGGCTTTCGAAGTCGAGACACGAACTGTGGACATCAACGTCGACGGCGTCGAGAGTCATAGCGACACATTCCAAGTATAGGGATGCCGGGCAGAGAGGATTACCCCGAATCTTGTGGCCCGCGAGTACGCTCCCGAAGCGCCCGCCTTCAACAGAAATTTTAAAGCGCTTGGAATTCCGGGATCCCCTCTCCTCGGGTATCTGCTCAACCAACTTCGGTTTCCTAGAAATCTTGGGGACCGTATCACCCGCTGTAGCGGTGGGACTAGGCGTGCCAGCTAACCGGCGTTGGTACTCTGTAGCTCGGTCGAGGTTGTTCAGCCATGCAGGCGTCGAGTCGAACTTGTAGGGAGGGAGCCACACGGGACGCAGCTCGCAGCCAACGTTCGAGAAGGGCCAGTAGGCTACGTCCAGCGAGTATCTCCACAGGCCGCAAACAGTACTTGAAACAGTATTTTCAGGACTGGCCTCCCCTTTGGTAGATGTGGCGTGGAAGGTGTGAACTTCAGGTTGAAGCACCGCCCTCTTGACCATGGAGATGATAGGCGTGTCTATTCCAGCCTCGACCCAGGCGCAGGACCCGAGTCTATTCTCGGTGCGCTGCACCGCTTCTTTAAAGAACACTGGCTTGCGGGCATGATTCGACGTGTCGTAATGCGTATTGGGCCCTAGGGCCTTTTGCGTACATGTCTCGATGGGTATGGTCGGCTCCCTCCATACCAGAGATGAGCTTACCTTGCTCAGGTCTTGAAGGATGGGATCCGCTAGATGGGAGTGGAAGCCATGAGTAGTGCCTATACGAGCGTACTTTATGGGCGGAATCTTCGAGAGCAGATGTTGCTCCAATTCCGCAACGGCGTCGCGCCCACCCGACACGACCTGGCTCGACTCGGAGTTGAAACATGCCACGTTGAGGGCCTGCTGGGAGTTGGACGAGGCCGCGTCTCGGACTAGGCTCTCCACAATGTCCCTGCTTGCAAGCACCGACAGCATCGAGCCCTTATCCGTACCCCAGTTGCTCTTCATGAGGTTGGAACGGGCCGCGACAAGCCTAAGGCAGTCTCGTATCGACAACCTGCCGCCAACTGCTAATGCAGTCAGTTCTCCTAGGCTATGCCCGAGAAGCGCATCGACCTTGAGGCCGGCGTCGATCCACGTGAGTGCGCTGGCGTATTGGACCGCCACGAGCCCTGTCTGGAGCACAACAATGTCTAATATCTCCGTGGTCTGGAAGATGGCAGGGAGAATCGATGGATAACCGAGTTCCTTGAGGACGTTGTCGCAGTTGTCAACGTGAGTTCTGAAAGTGGTAAAGCTCTCATAGAAGGTCTTTGCGAGTCCCACGACGTCTTTGTTTTGACCACTAAACACAAGAACAACAGGACGCGGCGAGGCGGGCCGGTGGAAGATGGGTATATCCCGGGCATTCGTTAAAGTCTTCACTAAGTCAGGTGTTCCCGTGGTTTCGAAGACGACACAATATTCGTGAGTCTTCCGCTTCTCGCTCAGAACGTAAGCTATCTCTGCAATCTCGATCCGTGACTTCGCTTTGCGGAGATAGTTGACCAGGGACTCCAGGTACCGTGTCAGACTCGACGTCGATCGAGCGCTGATGATAATAGGATACTTCAAGCCAGCTTTCTTGCGGCTGGTCTCGAATGCTGGGGGTGGTCTTGGCGCCTCGCAGCAAAGAAGCGTCGAATTCGAACCAGCGGCTCCGTATGAGTTGACCAGGGCTACGCGGAGTGGCCCGCGCCAGGACATCTGAGTTCTCAGCAACGCCATTTTGTCCGGGGCGAGCGAAGGTATCTCGGGATTCCAGGTCGTGTGGCTAGCTTGCCTGGGAATACTCTTATGCTCCAGCATGCACAGGACCTTGAGCAGTCCCGCTACTCCAGCCGCCGTCTCGCAGTGGCCTATGTTGCCTTTTATAGAGCCGATATACAACTCGTTTTCTCTGTCGGTCCCACCAAATTCAGAGCGGATTCCGGCTATCTCGGAAGGATCGCCGATCCGGGTCCCCGTTCCGTGGGCCTCGATGTAAGTGATTTCCCCGGGCGACAGTTCGGCTTGCTCTAACACGGATCTGTAGAGCTTGGCCTGGGAAACCGAGTCTGGAACTGTGATGCCCTGCGATAGGCTGCCCTGATTCGTTGCTGTTCCGGCAATTATACCCATAATGCGGTCGCCGTCCGCCTCCGCCTGCTTCAGGGGTTTCAGCACGACCAGTCCGGCACCGTCAGCCCGGCAGTATCCATCAGCGTCTTTGTCAAAGGGCTTGCACTGGCCCGTCGGACTGAGAAACCCAGCCCTAGCCAAGCTCAAGAAGTTGTTCACCCCCGTCATGAGGTTGATCCCTCCGGCGAGTGCCATGGGACATTCGCCTCCCTGAATTGCTCTGACGGCACGGTTTATGGCAACCAGAGACGCGGAGCAAGCGGTATCTATCACCTCGGATGGGCCGGTCCAGCCAAAGTAGTGGCTTACCCGCCCGGATAGAAAAGCGCCGATTGTCCCGGTTGACGAGTACGCTGTCGGTGGGTGGGCATTGGTGTTTTCGAGGTACTCGATGAAGCTTGCGCCGATAAAGCATCCTACAGCATCGCCCCGTTCCCGGACGTGGGACTTTATGTACCCGCTGCACTCCATTGCCTCGTACGACAGCTCCAGTAGGAGGCGCTGTTGCGGATCCATGCTTGCCGCCTCTCGTGGGTTTATTCCGAAGAAGGTATTGTCGAAGCCCTCTATACCGCTGATGAAGTTTCCATAAAACTTCCGGCCATTAGCGAAGTTTCCGGTCTGTGACGCCCTATAGCTCGCGTTCAGATCAAACCTATCCGCTTTGAGCTCTTCATGCCGGTCTTCTCCCTTGCACAGGAGCGCCCACAGCTCCCCCATATCATTAGCCCCTGGGAGACGGCATGAAGCACCAACGATGGCAATAGAGCTTTCTGGGCAGGAGAAAAAGCCCAGCGGCTCGGAATCTGGGAGCTCTGAAAGATCCGCGTTCCACTGGCTCTCGGCCCAGTCCGTCTTTTTTATTCGGAGGCCGAGTTTGTTGAATGGCATTAGAGGTAGGCAATCCCCGGCGCCGAAGAGGACGAATCCGTGCTGAACAACGCCCGTCTCTTTGAGCTCGGCGGCAATCGCAGAGAGGAGCTTGTGCCACTGACATGTGGAATTGAGAATCCCCTCCACGACATCCCTAATCACAGAACCTGGCGCAACATGGCTTCCGGTCTGGTTTGACCGAAGGGGAACTTGGAGAGAACTCGTCGGAGAGAAGCTTAGGAGGTCTGACTTCTCGCACAGGGAGCAGAGTTCTGCTGTGATTTGTGCATTCTCGGGGTTGTGTGCCTTTCCCCTTACATCCAGGCCCTGCACCACGAGGCCTTGCTTAACGGCGTACGCGCAAAGCTTATCTAGCTGGCCTGCAGGTCCGACTATGGTGGCGGTTTTGGGGTCGGCGATAGTGGAAATGTAGGTCTACAGTCGTCATGTTGTGTGAGTCTTCATTTCCCCCGCTTGAGCGAATGAATTGGCCCACTTACACGAGGGAACATCCGCACAAGCTCTTCAGCTTGACCCTCCAACCTCATCCGGACAACGACCGTAGTTACGCCGGGGATATCCGAGTCGTCCCCGAGCTCGGCGCAGAGGCATATAGCGAAAGCAAGTCGTATCGCGGTGCACACCGCTTGCTTGAGCTCTTCATCGTTCCCGGCGGAGGCGAGGGCGGCCGCGGCCGGAAGCCCGCCGCAGAACCCCTGGATGCCACCGACTCTGGACAACCCGGAGACGAAATCAACATGAGTGACGTCTTGGCTCTCGAGGAATTGGAAGTACTGAGCGAACTGGGTGATTGTGAGACGCGGAAGGACCACGATGGACGAGGACGAGGCTAACACGGGGCCATCTAGGACACCCTCGACGAGCCATTTCTGGAACGAGTCGGCAAATCGCGGTCCTTTTGAAAGCTGGGCTATGCCTCTGTTTTCATTAGCGAGTAAAGACCAGATATCATGAAGCGTTGATATCTGCTCAGGGATGCATCCGAGTATGGGATGGCCCACAACGTATTCTCGGACGGCGTTTAGGTAGGCGGGTGGCAGGGGACGGATGTGCGGTCCGAAAATGGCTAACGAAAAAGACATTCTTGGTGAGTTGCTCATTGATAGCTCGGGCTGGACGCCTCGGTGAGATGTCGAATACGAGTATGGCAGCCTCCTGTCACTGGTGTGCAGAGACACATGCCCCGGAGATGACTCTTATTGGCACTTAAGGAATATATAAGAGGCAATGTGTCAACCACATCTGCTTCCCAGTGTTCCTTGTGCCATGGTTTCGAGGCCGCGTGGGCTGGGGAGGACGTCCCACGAGAAGACGTTGTTGGAAAGACATCTTGTGGGCTATTTAAGCTCTCGGTTTCCTATTTCGGAAAGTTAAGTTCAACCTCTTCCTTGGTTTGCTTGTTGGTGGTTGCTTTGTCCCCCTTGATGTTAACTCTAGGGTATGACAAGGGATGCTCAGTGCACAGAAGTTGCGAGAAAGGAAACATGGTTGGGCCAGTAACCGGCCGCTTGTGTTGCGGAGCTGAGGCACGTATGTGGTGGATAGTGAGCTCACCGTTTAAAAGCTAGTAGGGCCCTTTTCGTGGTTCTTAGAGGACTCCAGGAAGCATGACATAGTATTCTTAGTTTCAGGGAAGGACAGAACGAAAGGGGCTGACGAGCGTGTCTAGGTCGACCTGCCACGCCCCCGCCAACCTATCAAACTCTGCATGTGCAACCCAGAGGCTGGCCGTTGTATTTCCTACCTCGACTTACTTGGGACGATGGCACAGGGAACTTGGCATAAGGGCACACAGCTGGGATGGGCCAGTCTTGGCGTCACATCTCATAGCGTCACCTCTTCCACCTGGAGACATGGATCGCCCACTCTTCTCAGGTCGCTGTGCCACATGATAACTCACACCGGCGGATAGGATCCTTTCCCGGACGCTTTCGGATAGCACCACCACCTACTACACCTGTATTCTCACGTCCCCTGCAATTCGTTCTGAGTCGACCCTCGCGCTATAAGCTAGATGACCTTGTGTCCTTTCTGTTCCCAGTGGCTGCTGTGCTGGGCGGGTATTGTTTCAAGGGAGTCCGTGCTCATCACTGGATAATGATATGAGATTCTTGGGGTAGTACGTGATGCGTTCCTTGGCCAAATCGGTCCGTCCTGGTTGTGGGACATAACTACAGCTCGCCGAGTGTCGGTAAGATCCCGGGACGCTCATTGTTGTCTAACCGGAGTCTTTTCACACCTCGATACTAAAGAAGGGCTCGACTTGGGCGAGAAGAAACAACTTCTCTACAGGTGACGCTCATGCCGTCACAACCCCGTACCGAATCATGCCCAGCACCGCTCCGAGGACGATTGCCACCGGCGGGCTGACACCAAACCAGTAGCCCCCGACATAGCTGGTCGCCGTCACCACAACCCACCACGGATCGTTGGCCAGGCTGCTCCCCTGCTGGAAGCCCTCGTCGATATACCCAATCTGCCACAGCCGATACACGGCAGTGTACATCAAGCCGACGGCGGTGGCATTCACACCGCGGATGGCGGACTTGACGCTGCGCAGCCCGCGGATGGAGCTCCAGATGCCCATGGTGCCATGCACGATCACCAACCCCGGGACGAAGAGGCCAAGGTGGCCGAGAACAGCGCCGGCCACGGAGTGGTATCCTAGGTGTATGGCCGCGAGGCTCCCCAGGTAGACGGCAAAGTTAAAGTTCGGCCCCGGAAGGCTCTGGATGATGGCCACGCCGATGAGGAAATCGCGCGGCGAGACCCAGCCCTCGGAGACGACGTACTCGCGCAGCAGGGGGATGACCACTGGCCCGCCGCCGAAGATGATGGTCCCCGCGAGGTAGAAGTTGGCGAAGACGTCGAAGAGGGGAGGCTTGGAGGGTGCGACGCCGCGGGCGACCATGACGGCGGCGAACGAGGCCAGGAAGGCGAGGAGCACGGCGAGGCCGAACTTCCAGGTGAAGTTGAGGCGGTTGCCGGTGGGGATGATGCGCGGCTCCGGAGAAGCTGGTGGTGTCTGGGCTTCCTGCTCGGTGGTGGGGAGGGAGGGCTCGTCGGGCTTGGACCGCTGGGAGGCGTTATCACTAGCGGAAGGTCCCGCAGCAGCGGTGCTCCTCACCTGGAGTTCCATGTTATCCACGGGAGCGTCCGCCCCCTGCTCCTCCCCGCTCCGCTCGGCACGGCGTCTCCTGAACGGCGCCTTGACGACGCGGGCTATGGCTTTCACCGGCGGATGCAGCCACCGGAAGTCGTACACGATGGTGGAGAGCCCGCCGACGACCATGAGGACGGGGAAGTACCAGAGGGCGTTGTACAGCATGCCGGCGCAGGCGCCGAAGAAGACGAGGAGGCGGGTGGGGCGGTCGGTGATGGCCTTCTCGGAGAGCTGGACGGCGGCAAGGGCAATGATGCCGACGGTGGCGGCGTTGAGGCCGGAGAGGAGGGCGTAGACAGGACGGGGGAGGCTATCGCCTATATTGGACACGCCGATGGAGAGGCCATACATGACGAGGGCGCCGGGAAGGCTGTAAGGGTCGGTGAGCTAGAGGAACGGGTTGGTGGCCGCGGGTTCAGAATCGGGGGGAGGTTACCTCCAGAGGATGAAGCCGAGCACGGCGGCGGGAAAGCCGTCGTGGATTAGTTGGATGCAGTAGAGCATCTTGGTGCTAGCCGGCCCGGAACATGCCTGCGTGACGCTGAAGAGCTCGTGGTACTATGACATCTCAGCTTCCAGGAGCCGCACCCTAGTGGGGGTTGGGAACGGCTTACCAGCTGCTCGTCTATCCAGCCCAGCTTATCTACGAACTTGTCGTGGTACTGGTCTACGGTGTAAGTCCCTGGGCTGTGCTTTCATCCCGGGCAACGGCACTCGGGCGCTATGTTGCGTGACTACGGTCTGTGGGACTCACGATCTTGAAGTGGACGGGGGGCCCGCCGAAGGAGGTGAAGCCCAGATACCAGCAGTGGCGGAGGGTGTTCTTGAACTGGAGCAAGATGTTGGAGGGGCGGAGACGATCCCAGTTGGGATGTGCGCGGACGCCCATGGCGGCGGTCGGGGATCAAGGCGAAGAGGTGACGGGTGGTGGGTTGAACTGACCAGGCCAGGGTGAGCGAATCAGGGGGAACGACGATGAGAAAAGATCGCGAGAAGAAAGAATCAATCTCAAGCTGGGCGGCGGGGCGAGGAGCGCGAGATGGCTGTGTGAGGCGGGCAGAGCGCCGTCCGTCAACAGTAATGTCGCAGCGGGTGAGAGGGCAGCGTAAGAGAGACGAGGCACAAACTCCAATGATGGAGCTTATAACGCTCGGAAAATGAGCTTCTAGAACTCCAGCTGCATGGATGGTCAAAATCTCGCGGCGACTTGGATCGAGAGCGCGCCAGGATTTAAGCTCGGCGAGCTGCAAGGGCCCGGCGGGAAGATACAGGTGGGCCATGTGCTGTGGCGGGAACATCCACAGTGTTTACAGGGGGCCCCCAGCGCACATTAACGCCATATCCACGGCGGCTTGCGAATAGCGGAGACGCGCGGGGGGGCACGTGGGCGGTTAGTCACTGCTCTAATACTGGAAGCGGCGCCGAAGTATACTTGTACAAGTACGCGGCAGGGGCTGAGTCGAAGCAGATGCCCCCTGCAAAGAATATCATTTTTGGTTTAGGGCAAGTGTTTGTGACAAACTGCTAATATCAAGTTGCGATGGAATCTCTGGCAAAAACGCCAGGTTAGTCGAGGGGCTCTGGTCTGATGGTGAGGCCAATGAATGGCGTGGAGAGAGTGAGGTGAAGATGAGACGGCCCGCGCAACCACAGCAGAGAACCTTCATCGAGCCGTGCGACGCCCAGCTTGACCGCATCATTACAGCGATAACCCCACGCCGATGAGTAATCCGGCGAAGCTCACCCCGGCTCCGCTGCCTCGACCTCGTTCGTCGTGTCGTCTTGAACAACCAGCCCGGAGAGAACATTGTTGATAACTTTGCATAGCCGCATTCATATCCCTCCGCCAGTGCTAGTATAAACTCGGCGAGAGACGAGCCGGCATCTCCGCCCCGCCCATGGCTCCTTAGCCAGCCCCCGTAGCTACAGCGCCGGACACGCATCTCGTCTGCCGCCATGGACCCGCCCTCCCCCGAGCTCAAGTCCGAGCTCGAGGCCTTCCGCAAGAGATGGCTCTCCGAGGTGAAGTCCAAGCGGCCCGCCGCCCCGCCGCCCACCTCCGGCCCGGGCGCGGGCCCCTCCCACTCCAGGACCACGTCCGCCTCCGCCGCGCCGACCTCGCCGCTGCTGGCCAAGGCGCACCTCGCGGCGGAAGGCCCGTCCAAGCCGCCGCCGCTGCAGGCCGACGACGACCACATCCAGCCGCCGGCCTTTGACGAGATCCTGGAGATGGCCGCCACCAAGAAGGGCAAGGAGGCCGAGAAGGAGGCTGCCGGGGAGCCCGTCTCGGCCCTGGACCACTTCGAGGCCGCCGTCGTGAGGGAGGCGCAGGGGAATCTCGGCGACAGCTTGGATCTGTACCGCAGGGCCTTCCGGGTGAGTCCACCTCTCAAAGCGCAATCGGCGTCCACGTCTGTTGACAACGTTGTAGATGGACAGCGGCGTGGACCAAGTCTACCGCAAGAAGCACTTCCCCTCGGCCTCCAAGCCGCCCGTCTCCCACCCGGCCCCAGCCACGGCCCCTACTCCAGCTCCTAAACCCAAAGATGCTGCCCCCGCACAGTCCATCCCGGACCTCATCTCCACCTTCCAGAGCCTCTCCATCGTGCCCGCACCGCCCGAGGTTGAGGGCACCCCGGCGCCCCCTTGCCCCATCGCATCCATGCCGGACGAGCTCCTCGCCCACGTCCTAGCCGACCTCGCGGTCCAGGACGTCGCCGACTTCGCCCGCCTCTCGCAGGTCTGCAAGCGCTTCGCCTACCTCGTCGCCACCGAGCAGCGCATCTGGCGCCGCGTGTGCCTGGGCCCCGAGTTCGGCTTCGGGGGCATGCACTACCGCTTCCGGGCCACCGTCAACTGGGACCCCCTCCCCGACGACCAGGCCGTCGCCGGCGAGCCGCTCCCCCTCACGGAGTGGCAGAAGCGCGTCGTCGACGAGGAGCAGAAGCTGGCCGTGACCCTCTCGCTGCACCCGAACCCGTACCCCACGTGGGAGCACATGTTCCGCCACAGGCCGCGCATACGCTTCAACGGGTGCTACATCTCGACCGTCAACTACACCCGCGCCGGCCACACCAGCGCCAGCCACATCACCTGGAACTCGCCCGTGCACATCGTCACCTACTACCGCTACCTCCGCTTCTTCCGCGACGGCTCGGCCGCCAGCCTCCTCACCGTCGCCGAGCCCGCCGACGTGGTCCCGCACCTGACCCGCGAGCGCACCCGCGACGCCGTGGCGCAGCAGCAGGGCAGCGGGAACGCGCACCTGCCCTCGTACGCCGTGCGCGGCGTGCTCCCGGGCCGGTGGAGGCTGGGGGAGGGCGGCGAGGTGGTGGTGGAGACGGAGGGGGCGGCGGCCAGGTATATCTACCGGATGGACCTCACCCTGCGGAGCGCCGGGAAGGCGGCTCGGAATAACAAGCTGGCGTGGAGCGGGTTCTACAGCTATAACAAGCTGACGGACGATTGGGGCACCTTTTGGCTGAAGAACGACAGGCCGTTCTTCTTCAGCCGCGTGAGGAGTTATGGAGTCGGCGAGTAGGGGCGGCGTTTCGAGGAGAAAGTGGTTGTCTGTCTAGACCGCTCAGGGGTTGAGCGACAGAACTAGTGTCTGCCGGCAGTTCGCCCGCGTTAGGGTTGGGTCTGGTTATAAAGCGTAAATTCGATGAATAGAGTGTTATACATGATGACCCAGTTCCTCATGCGCCGTCGACATTAAGTATGATAAGTCGCCGCCCGTTCGAGGCTCGCAAGATACGCATGTTTGACATAGATCTAGGATTCCTCCCATTCCGTCCTCAGCGCTCTATCTCATCCAGTCCCTCCTCCCCTTTCCCCTGCCTCATCTTAGACATTAAGCAAAAACATAATAAAAGACATTATCCCTATCCCTGTCATCCCAACGAGAAGGGGGCAACAACGCTTGTAACGCGTCTTCGTAAAAGCACCTTCCTGCGCCGGCTGGATGATTAAAATCAACAAAAGGAGACTTTCTCTCTGACAAAATAAAGGCTTGGTGCTGATGATCGTTTCGTTGGTATTAAGCCGTGGGGATGTCCCGGCCCGGGGACGGGGCGAAAAGGCCGTTGGAATGGAATCGGCAAGTGAGCGTGGTTGACTGCCCATCCGCGATGGGTGTCGATTAATCCCGATCTTGTGGGTTTGGTAGGAGTGGTTGGTCGAGTGCGTATCCCTCCAGCGAGTAGTCGAGAGGCAGTAAGTGTAACGCTGAGAAGTGTTATGCCGGGGAAGCGCTGGGGCGCCACAGACCCTAATGTAGGGGAGGCCCGGGGTAACACCTCCGTCCCGGATAACAGCGCCAGACACACTGCAGCCACCCGGCTGCAATACAGCAGCCCGCTACACTTGCTGGCCCTGCCTCTGCTGTTGCTTCACCCGCCTTCCATCTAAGAACGTCCGACTCCTCTCCTCATAATACAGATTTCTCTCCGAGATGCCCTTCCGCGCCTCATACAGCGCCTTCTCGTCCTCGTCCAGCGCAAACGCCTTCTTCAGCCACCCGAACGCGCTCTTCTTCTTCTTCAGCTCCTTCGGCGGCTCCACGGTGCCCTCCGCGCCCGACCCCGTCTCAGACCCGTACGTTAACGTGGTGACCTTGCTCAGGGTACTGGCGCCTCCGAGACGGGACGGTTGGTTCCGGACGTGGCGGGGCCCCGAGGCGGGTGCGGGGGACGTGGCAGAGCGGCCCGAGTTGTGGGATGTGTGCGGGCGCTGCTGGAGGGGGGAGTAGGGGCTTGCCTGCACGGGCTGGTAGACATGGCAGTCGGAGCGCGGAGAGGGCATGGTCGGTCGCTGGAAGGAGGGGGAGCGATCGGCTGTCGCGGAGCCGGGGCGGTTGCGCTGGTCACCGTCGGAGCCATAGGCCGAGTCCGGGGGGCACTGCTGGACCTTGGGGCTGGAGCGGGGGCGCGGGAAATGGTCGAGGATGTTCGGGGGCGGGATCTGGATGGACTCGGGGAGCTTGCCCTGAGCGGAGGAGCGCTGCCGGAGGGACGAGCGCTTTGGGATGCCTGGGTTGGACGGCGGGTGAGAGTCCTGAGACTCGGTCCGTGGTGTGTACTCCTTCACCATGGGAGACGGTAATGGGGCAGGGAGCACTGGGGTGTAGGTTCGAGGCTGGAGGATATAAAGGCCATCGTCTGTGCCGGAATCGCTTGGATCGAAGGATCCCCTACCCGAGTCGCCATCACGGCTTGCCCCCCTCGCGTTATCAAACGAGCTCTCCCGCGCAGGCGATAGCTGGGTGCGGACGGTCAGGCGGTGCTGTGACCCCGGCTTGACGGTCGAGACCGATTCCCTAATGCTATTCGACTCGGGTGTTTTACTTGGTGCGACGGAGGTTGGGGGGCTCGACGGGGATGCTTGCGAGCCACGGGCGACGCCCGGAATAGTAAAGGGCTCAATCATGTTCTGCCAAGGTCAGTTCACAGCCGCTCATACACTATTTTGAGCCAGACTTACCCAAGTCCGCCTGCTAACCTCCCCCGCCTTCATCTGCATTTCACCAACCATGACCGACAACTCGGTGATTAGGCTATTCAGGTTTTGCGCCTGCTCGCCCAGCTCGATAAAGGCGTTGTGCCACCCGTTCGTGTTCCCCTTCATGGCATCGTATATCTCTGCCACCTCGGGCCTCTTCGCCATCCCCTCGGTCTCCATCTCCTCGTTCAGGAAATTCGCAAACGCCTTCGTCGACCGCAGGCCATCCGTGAAATCCTTCTCGTACTGGCCTAGCATGACCGTCGTCCGCTCGAGGATGTGCTCGATTATCTGGTTGTTCCGGAGCAGCTCCGCCCGGTAACTTCTATCTTCGAGGATCTTCTCGAAGACCTCGATGTGCTCCAGGGGGAGGCGTAGGTGCTTGATGCGCTCCGAGAGGTCGGCGGAGGCCTGCTGGAGGTCCTCGAGCGCGATCTCCAGGAACTCATCAATCTCGTCGATATGGCCCTGGATGATGGTCACGACTTGGTCGTCGCTGTTGGCGAGTCCCCGCAGGAGAAGGTACATGCCGAACGAGATCTGCGCCATCAGCTTGGTCAACTCGTGCTGCTCCTGGCCGGGACGGTAGCGCCAGCGCATGCCGAGGACCTCGTCGGTCTTGGCCTGGCTGATGAGGCGCTCCCGTCTCGCCTTTGCGCCGTACTCGCCGAGCTTCGGCTTGTTGACGCCCTGGGTGGCCTCGACGAGCGACTCATTGAAGGCGTCCTGCATCAACGGGATCGGATGCTTGTGGGGCCCATGCGCATCAGGTGCGCCTTTTCTCCGCGGGAGGAGATCCATGTCGGGTTCTGGTTCTGCGGGCCCCGGGTCTGCAGGTTCCGCGGGTTCCTCGTCGTCTTCCGGCTCCGGGGAATCAACGATGCGAGGCACCGCGAAGGACTTGGTCAGGTCATCCGCGAGAGGCTGCAGGACGATCGGGGATACGTCCTCGAACTCAAAGGTGAAGGCGGGGATCTCGGTGGTGGCCATGGTGGGCGGAGCTCGGTGGGTTGCCAAGGACTTATAAGTGGTGCTGCCCCCCTCTGCCGTGCCACCGAAGCGGTGACGCCCGCAATCCTCCGGCTGGTATGCGACTCTATTGGGGTGGTCAATAAGGTGTCGGGCCGAACAACAGCGGCCGCCCTGTTGGCATCGAGTTGCGGAGGGTGGTGTGCGCGAGGCGGTGGCGCTCGCCCTTCCGAGGTTATGAGCAGCTGGCGGCGGCGGGGAGTTTTGAGATCAGATCAAGGTGAGCTTCGCAGTCGCAGCTCATTCAGTATGAGAGGTTCGCAGGCGCATTCGACCATGCGGTTGGTTCGCTACGTGCAAGCGGGACGGATCCTTCGACGGAAACGCTCCTTGCTTTCCCGGCAAGGGCGGTGGCCCAGTTTTTGTCCCTCCCTGCGTCGCACTTCTTTCTTCCCGCTCTCTAGCGCGCCGGTAATCGAGTCCCGGAGGCGTTGGTTGCGAGCAACGGCTAGGCCCGGGCAAAAGTGGCGGGCAAGGCAGAATCGAGCTAGAGATGGTGCGAAGAATCAACGTGCCTGGCTCGTCAAGTCGACGAAGAAGAAAAAGGGCGGGCGGTTCCGCGATTAAAGTTTTCGGTGGGCTCGAAGGGAGAGGGCGAAAGATGGGCGGCGCAGGTTGGCGAGGACGAAAGGGGCAAGACGCGATATTACCATTAATAGTTAGGAGGAACAGAGTTCAGAGAATAATCTGACCAGCTTGGCGACGGCGCCAAGAGCCCTCGACCCGCAACAAAACCTCCGTGGAGAACCCTTCTTGCAGGTGATCGTCGTGTCCGAGCCACGATTCTCTCGAAGGACGGTTTTGGTCTCAGGTCCGGCGAACGAACTGGGAAAAAGAGAAGCGGAGGGAGGAGGGAACATCCCGGGAGAGGGCGGAAGGGCTGAAGGGACGTGGGAGAGCGAGAGAAGGAGGGTGGGCTAGCTGCCTTTGGTGGGTGTGGAGATGGCAGCGAGAGCCCAGGACGGAGGGACCACGGCCATCGAGCAGGGGCCGCATCCCCATCCCGGCAATCCCTGCGGCGGGCTTGGGCGCAGGGGTCAAGGGACGAGGCCATCTCGGAACAGCCCAATGCAACGTACATTGGCCTCCTGTGATGGTGAAGGCGTTTCGTTTCGGTCGTATGCAGGCAACACGAGCGACTTGAAACGGGCTCAGCTGCCTCACGCTCGCGCGCGAGGTGGCATCCAAAGGTACCCCGGGGTCGCGATGCGGAGCATCTCGCCGTCGCAGATGATGCCGCGTCCGGCGAGCGCCGGAGACGGACTGGTTGGTGGCTTGCTTCTGGGCTTGCGGGGCCGTGGAAAGTGCAGGCTGGCGGGCAATAATGCGACCTCTGGCCGTGCGGAAATCAGGGCCACATGTGCCCCTGGCGATGCACGCACGCAGCGCAAGTGCAGCTCGGTATATCAATGTATTCAATGGTACGTGCGCTAGGAGGTAAGGTGCTGACGCGAGTAGAGAACGCAATGCAGTGCTGCCAATGCGCGCCGGGCCACGGCAGCTCGGCGCTGGGTTTCCAGGGGCGGACACAGCGAGCGCTGCATATCCGGAGCCTGCTGGCGCAAAGGCCGGGGGGGGGGGGGGGCTTGCCGGGAATGGCTTAGCGTGCGAGTGAAGTTCTCCGCGCCATGCAGAAGCGTGCGTGCCGGGTATTTCGATCATCTCGAAAATAACCTCACTGGGATTCCTGATCTGTCTCTGCATTTCCCCCACGGATGGGGCAACAATCTGCACTTTTTTTTTTTTCTTAACGCGATCGTCGATGCGGCACAGGCATTTGCCCAAGACGGCCCCAAAAATAGGGTTGAGGGCTTCGGCGTCCGTGGTCCGAGCCAGCGGCTGGCCTTCCTGGGATGCTTCCGGCGTTGGTCCCAGACCCAATAAAGCTTCCGCGTATTATCCCGACCCCTACTTCAATGTGCGGGAAAGGGGGGGAAATATGGGATGCCAAGAGGCACTAATCCTCCGTCCTGGTCCTTGGTACGGGAGCGGCATGACCGTCGCATGAATCCGACGCTGTCCAAAAGAACAAGGGGGAAAATTGCCCGACCTCCATTCCTCTAGCTGACGGGAAGACGGGTTCCTGTGGAGGTGCGAGATCGAGGGGCCAAGGCGACCCGGTCGGGTTTCCCCTGGCTCACCGCGGCCCACCCACCCCATTCCGGCGAGGTGGAGCGCCGTGCTGCCCCGCAGACGGTCCAGTCTCCTCTTCAATGTTCCAGCGTGTAGCCAACCGCATCCGTCGACGGGGTCCGCAGTGGGCGTTCCCTCCCTCCTGTCGTCATCCCGATTTGTCCACGTCCGAAATGCCGGCCCCGGTTCCCATTCGGTATGTTCCCACATGCGCCTGTCCCCACTGTCGACATCAACAGCAACCCGTTTGCAGCATCGTCATCTCTCGCGAAAAGCACTTTGGGCCACTCATCCAGCCCTGGCTGCCGCCATCATCTTACTCGGGATTGCGAGGTCCCGGCGGCAAACAAACTCGTCCCGCCCGCTCGCACATGTACTGTAATCTGACAAGCCCGAACCGGGGAAAATCGCCTGCCGCGCCGCATTCTCGTTCCCGAAGCCCGGTCTTGTACCGGGTTTTCCCTGCCTTTGCACCCCCACCGTTAAAGTAGGTTGCAGACGACGTGTTAATATCCGCCGTTCTATACCCGCCCGGATTAGGTTCCCGCCAAGGTCCTTATATTGGCAGCGTCATCCCATCTGGATTCAAGCTGCCCATCCCAGGATTTGCCCCTCCATTCCTGCACATGCATTCATTCCAAGGCGAGGAGCGGGGTTCCATCCACACTAGTCCAGTAGCAGTTGGGTCTTGGTACAGCAATTCTACCCACCAGCTGTCAGCAGGAATCAGACACTGCGAAGCATCACTGAACCACGCGCTCGGGGGCGGGGTCTCGTCGAAACAGTCGGGTTGTAGAGGCTATATGAGTCCAGCCTCAGGAGCAGCAACACAAAAGCATGGGGTGGAATCACCGCAAGAATCACCAGGTAGTGTTGGAAGAAGATAATGGCTCAGATCACACGGATACTTCCAATGTCGTACGGTCAACTTCTACCATACAAAAAGTACAAATTGTCGTGTCTATAAGACTCTACCCAGCCTCACTCCCGTCTCCCATACTAAGACATCACTCCCAGTATGTAGCGTATGCCCCATCCTCGCGCCCGGCCACCTCCCAACGCCTTCGTCGACGAACCGTACTCGCGGATTTTGTGCCTCTGGAGCCACCACGGCATTGCGAGGCGCCGAGATCCGCGTATCTCTTCTCGTCCCGCAAACGGACCTCAAACCAGTGGTCCTTAACCACCTTCACGGCGCCACCTCCGTCTCCTTCTCACCCTCCTTCTTCCCGCCCCTCACAACGTAAATCGTCTCCTTCCCCTCATCCGGCACCTCCTTGGTCGGCTCCACTCCTTCCTTGGGCCCCTCCTTGCCCTCCTTCCCCCCCTTCTTCACCGTCTTCTTGCCCTCGCCTCCACCGCCCTTCCTCATGGCAGCCTTCTTCTTCTTCTTCTTCTCCGCCGCCTCCTCCTTCGCCTTCTTCACCTCATCGCTCCCGAACATCACCCGCCATTCCTCGCCCTTCTCCGGCTTGATGTTGCTGAACAGGTACGCCGCCTTGCCGATCTCGTGGCCCGGCTTGATCGTGTCCCCGCTCCACGTGTCCGGGATGAGGATGGCCTCGGTCTTGAGCTGCGTGTTGATCGACGCCGCCGTGTCGGGCAGGAACGGCTGCAGAAGCGCCGCGAGGAGGTGGATGAGGTTAAGGCTGAGCCCCACCACCGCCGCACACCGCGCGGGCTCGCCCTCCCTCAGCTTGTTGTCTAGCTTGTTGGACTGCAGGAAGGCGTTGGCCTCCGCCGAGATCTCGAGGATCGTGTTCAGCGGCCCTCGGAGGTGCACCGCGTCAAGGTCCCGCACATAGCTCGCCAGGTACTCGTTCACCTGCTTCCTGAACTTCTCGATCGACTCGTCCGTGTACTCGGTGTAGTCCGGCACGATGTTGTCGTAGTTCTTGCTGTTGGTGAACTTGACCACCCGGCTGACGAAATTGCCGAGGTTCTTGAGGAGCAAATTGTTGTTGTCGCTGATGAACACGTCCCAGTTGAACTCGGTGTCGCCCGTCTCCGGGCGGTGCGACAGGAGGTAGTAGCGCCAGACGTCGGACGCGATGCCCGTCTTCTGCGCAGAGTCGCCGAAGACGCCGATGCCGCGCGACTTGGAGAACTTGCCTCCCTCGTACGTGAGGTACTCCGTCGCCGAGAGGTGGTGGAGCTTGGTCCAGACGTCCCGCGTGCCGATCTGCGATCCCGGGTAGATGACCGAGTGGAACACGACGTTGTCCTTGCCCAGGAACTGGTAGAGCCGGACGTCGTCCGGGTTTTGCCACCATTTCCGCCACTCATCCGTGTAGCAGGCCGTGATGGAGGAGTAGCCGATGCAGGCGTCGAACCACGGGTAGATGACCTTCTCCTCGTACCCAGGCAGCGGAACGGGCGTCCCCCACTTCATGTCCCTGGTGATGCTGCGCGCCTCCAGCCCCTGCTTTATCCAGGCCGCCGTGATGTGCTTCCCGTTGCTAGACCACCCGCCCTTCTCAGCCGCCTCCTGGAACCAGCTGTCGATCTCCGGCGACAGCTTGTCTAGCTTGAAGAAGATGTGCTTCGTGTCCCTCGTGACGGGGCTGGCGCTGTCGACCTTGCACCGCGGCTTCTTGAGCTCGAGCGGGTCCAGCAGCTGGCCGCACCCATCGCACTGGTCGCCACGGGCATCCGGGTAGGCGCACTTGGGGCACTCGCCCTCGACGAAACGGTCGGCAAGGAAGGACTTGTGCTGCTCGCAGTAGAGCTGGGTGGTGTTGCGCTCCTCGAGGAAGCCGTTCTCGTGGAGCTTGAGGAATATCTCCTGGGTGATGTCGGTCTGCGGCTGGGTCGTGGTGCGGCCGAACTTGTCGAAGCTGAGGTTGAACCACTTGTAGATGCCGTGGTGGATATCGTAGTACTTGTCGCAGAGTTCCTTGGGCGTGACGTTCTCCACGAGGGCTCTCGCCTCTGTTGTCGTTCCGTACTCGTCGGTACCTGGAGTCTCGTTAGCTACATTCCCGCCGTATCGCTGCAAAGCTGTCTCGAGCTTTGGAGCCAGAGCTACCTACCGCAAATGTAGAGGGTGTTGAGGCCGCGGCCCCTGCAATACCGCGCGTAGACATCGGCCGAGAGCACGGAGCCGATGATGTTTCCTAGATGGGGAACATTGTTGACGTAGGGCAGTGCGCTCGTGATGAGAACATTGCGCTTGCCCGGTTCCGGCAGGACGGGGTTGGCGCTCTTTTGCGAGTCCGCCATGGTTGAGTCTTGTTTTTCTGTTCTTGAACTCTCCAGTAAGGTGTAAAAGGACCTGAGAGTGATGGGATGCTGTGATGTTGGAGAATTCGCCAAAGTGGGGCAGTGATGTGTGGACGCGGGTTTACCCTGGTCAAGCGGCTGTACGAGATGGGAGGAATGCGATGCTGCGCTGCGAAAAAGGTCGAGGAGGGGTACGGATGGAGGGGTCGTCCGAGCTGGGGTGAGTCATTGGGCCTTCCTATTCGCTAGACACGGACGCCACCAGCATTAGTGGCTGGGCCCCTGCTTCAGCCCCCTCCATGCCGCCTCGTACAATGTCGCTAACATCAGAATGCTGCAAAAATGTCTTGCTGTGCCAACATCCGTCACGCCAATAGCCAGGATTTTCCAATGTGGCAACCCGGGGTGCCCGGGCCAAATCTCTACATGTTTCCACAGTAGTTACAAACCAATGCTTCCTTGGTGGTGTGGTCCGTACCTGTGTAACTCATATCCCAGGCTCTGTCATCAAAACTATGTTCGTCATCATGTAACGCCCTACCAACGCTCCCGCATTGCCTAAGCACACAAGTCTCGTGCATTTCCACCCGTTCGTTTTGTGTGTCTGCTATAAACTGCCCCCGTGGCCCTTATTTACTCCATCTCCAGGACAGCGGGCGCCTTGACCACCCTGCCACTCAACTTCTCCAGGCCCTCGCCGCCCTGTGACGCCGGTTAGCTGAATGCACAAGAGGGGGTGTGCATAGGCAAGAAATAACTTACGTAGCTGAAGAGCGGAGACACTTCGACGCCCTGGTCCGGAGTCTCGGTCTCAACCGTCGCTCCGGCCGCCTCGAGCCAGCGCGTGCCCTGGGCCATGATGTCCCGCTTGCTAGTGTCGGGATCATCCTCACCCGTGCCCCTCGCATTCTTTAGTGGCGAGAACTCATCCTCGCGCCTGACCTCCAACATGGCGAACTTGTCCAGCTCCAGCATCGGGAAGACATCAAAAACGAACTGCTCGAGCTTGATGCCGTTGGGCTTGGTCGGCTTGACGTCCTCGCCCGTGGCAAGGTCCACGGTCGGGATCTTCTTCCGCGCGACGTGGTGCGGCAGCTTGTGCGCCCACACGGGGATGGACTCGAGGAATCGGAAGGAGTAGTAGTGGTTGACGATGTTGGCCGCGCGGAACTTGAGCACGCCGGGCTGGTCCGGGTCCTCTGCCTCGGCAGTGGCCGCGTCGATCTCGGAGTACTCAACGACATCGGGCCGGCCGTTCTTGAGGAGGATCAGGCCGACGGACTCGGTGGCGTTGCGCTTGCGGACAACCTTGGTGGCGATGTCGACGTCCTTCGCGGCCGAGAAGCCGATGAAGGCAGGATCGGCGACCTTGACAAGGCAGTTGTCGACACAGTAGGCGTGAATGTGCTCGACGCCCCGCTTCCTCATGTCGGCGACGGCGCCCTGTACCACAAGGGCGTTGTAGAGGCCGCCGTTGCCGTCAGGAGCGACGGCCACCTTGGACTTGGACTGCAGGAGCATCTTGCCCTCGTTGGAAATGCAGGGGAGGACGCCCTGCTCGAAGATGAAGACGTTCTCCGGCTTGAGGCCGAAGTAATTGTGCTCTTTGAAGAACTCCTCCGTGGGGCCGCGGGTAGGCCCGCTGGTCATGACGTACCAGGGCACCACGGGGGCATCGGCGCCGGACTTCTGGGCCGCCAGCTTCTCGATCTTGCGGATCCGCTCGGCCTGGATTTGGAAGAGGCTCTTCTGCGAGGGCAGACCAATGTCGTAGCAGCCCTTGGGGGCGGAGCTGCCCAGCCGGGTGCCCTGGCCACCAGCCATGAGCACGACGGCTACCTTGTTCTGGGCAATCAGGTCAAGCCCCTGGTTGTACCACGTATCGAGGTCCTCCTGCTTCGAGTCGAGGATGCTCGCCCGGCCGGACTCGGGCATGGGCTCGAGCTGGCCGCCGGTCTTGCCCTCGTCTTCGGCGGGGGGGTTCAGGGCGCGGTGGGTGACCTCGTTGATGCGCTCGGGATCGAAGGTCTGGAGTTGCTCGAAGAACGAGGCCTTCTCGTCGTCGGAGAGGCCATCATAGAAGGAAAAGACGTGGTCCTGGCCAGCCTGGGCGTACTTTTGTCGCAGCTCGGCGAGCTTCTCGGCGGTGGGGACAGCCATTGTGGGAGTGGATGCCTGTCCGAGGATGAGGCGTTTGTAGCAAGGAGGTATCTGGATAGCAAGCGGGTGCAAATGGCGTTGGGACCTCGATGATAGAGGCAAGGCAATGGCAAACGGAATGGGAGAGGGATTCAAGAAGTACGAGGTAGGCGGCAGAAACACTCAGGAGGCTGAGGCGGGACGCCAAGTGTAAATAAATGCTGACCGCGAGATTGAGGTACTCGGCAGCTTCGCCGGGCTGGAAACTTCGACCCTGGAAAGGTGAGGGGCAGCCTAATGGCTCGTATTCAGCTGCCCCGCCATCTTATGTCAGAGCCCGCCGCGGACAGCACACAGCAGCGGGCGACGGGGATCCCCGGCACAGCCCGTGCTGGTTTCTGTTCACTCATTGGTCTCCCACATGAAGCAAACGAGAGAAATATGCGCCTTCAATGTGGGCAGGCATGTTTTCCGGCGCCAAGTGCGGTGAGCAAGGATTCTGTAAGCCCCAGAACAAGGCGCAATGTACAAGTATGATGCCCTCAACAGGAAATATGGATCCAAGGCCGCCGGCCGTGTGAATTGAAGTATGAAGGGCAGACAGACCACTTCTGAGTGGAACTCTCGACGTCAGCGCCGAGAGAGACGATGATGGGCCCAGTGGAGACGGTCTCGGTGGTCTGCAACCTGGATGGGCTGCTGCAATACGAAACTGGCCGTGTTGCCGATAGACCCTGGAAAGTCGTATTAATGTTTTCCTTCCGGCGGCGATCCACCACGGAAACCGTTCCATGCTGCCACGGCAGCGGGCCCGCAATATTTTGGGTGTGGCGCTCGCTGGCGTGGAAACGAATGGAGCCCTCTGGCGATGCCTTCCCAATCCGCGGCGACATCACATCACATGTCACTTCAGGCGCTGTGTGCCGTGCTGGCCGTGGCTTCTCCTGCTGTTTGGGGCGTGAGCGCCATACATATTGGCGGCGCAGCGCTGGGCAGCAGCTACCACTGAAGTCCCGCCTGTGACATGGCCCTATGACGACGTGCAAACACTGGCTATGTCCCAACTCGAACACCCCAAAATGAGCACCATCCCCGAATGGGACGGATGTGGCTCCATGAATGTCTCATGCTCATCATGGACTTCCACGGCCCCCGTCCTTTTCGGTCTTCTTCCGTTGAACATTAATAGCACCCGCGCCAGGCCCCGTTCGGCCAAGACCGCCAGACCCTGGCTCCATCCACGCGGAGCTACCCCGATCGAGATTCCCTGACCGACAGCGTCGCATCGTGGCACTGCCGCAGGAACCGGGGAGATCTCTTCTCGCTGTGCATCCGCACAAGAGCCCCCGGACTCGTAACTTTTCTCCGTGGCCTCTTCCCATCTCACCTTGACTGATTGAACGACGGCGACGACATCGTCGGCCGACACCATGGCCGCCGTGCGCAAGGCCTTCTCGTTTAGCACCGACCTCTGGGACCCTTCGCAGCGCTTCGAGACCTCGTGGCTCCTCCCGCCGCTGGCCCTCTTCGCCGCGCGCCTCGCCTTTGTAAGCCCTCAATCCCCACGCGACATCTCTCACGCAAGCCGACCGCTGTAAAGACCGCCAGCCACTAACACTAACACCACGCACTCAGGGCCTCTACATCCTCATCACCCGCATTATAATCATAGTTCGCGGCTGCGAGTCCCCGGCGAACTGCACCCCCGTGCGCACCGAGTTCTCATATTTCACCGTCCTCACCTACTGGGGCCTTCTCTTCTACTTCCTCATCGCCGCGGCCCACACCCTGACCTACGCCCTCACCACCCGGCCCTTGCTCGATCGCTTCCCGCGCCCGCTGCAGGCCCTGCACTCGCTGTACTACACCACGGTCGTGACCTACCCCTTCCTGGTCACCATCATCTACTGGGCCGTGCTGTATGAGGGGCCGTGGTACGGCACTACCTACCAGGCTTGGAAGGAGGTCTCCCAGCATGGCATCAACTCGTTCTTCGCTCTCTTTGAGCTGCTGGTCCCGCGGACGGGCCCGCCGCCGTGGGCGCACGTCCTCTGGGTTGTAGTGATCCTCGCGCTGTACCTTGGGCTGGCGTTCGTCACCTACGCGACCAAGGGGTTCTACCCTTACAGCTTCCTCGACCCAGGACCGGCCGGACCGGGAGGAAGGGGGTGGGTGGCGGCATACATCGTCATCATCTTGGTGGCGTCGCTCGTTATTTTCGTGGTCGTTAAAACGATCATATGGGCGAGGGTGTGGCTGACGGAGCGCAAGTTAGGAATGGACGGAAAGTTTGCGGGGACACGCCGGGTGGGAGGCGATGTGGAGATGACGGGGGTGCCGAAGAGCCGGGGGGCGAGGCGTGAGCATGGGCATACCGGGGATCATTTCTAGACGATCAACTGGCTGCAGGTGTTTAGTTGGTATCATACAGCGGCGGTTACCGAGTAACTATGACAGCGGAGTAACGTTTGACGAGCGGGTTGGAGAGGGAGTAGCACGGGAGACACGGTTGGATGAAATGGCTTAATATACCCCTTTGCTTGGATGGCCTCTGGACAGTCGCAAATGCTCTACAAATCCTTTCAGCATATTATAACAGAAAACTCTACTCGTCCTCCTCTTCAAACACGCCCGCCTCCTCTTCGTCTTCATCCTCATCTTCTCCCAGCATATCGACATCCACCTCCTCGCTCTCCTCGCCGCTTTCCTCAGCCCCGCCCGTCTTCTTCTCCTCTTCCCTCTTCTTCCTCTCCTCGGCCCTCGCGCCCTCCAGCATCTTCTCCTTCTCGTCTCTCGCCTTCCTCTGCGCAAAGACGTACGCGCCTAGCGGCGTCTTCTCCAGCTCGAACCCCCTGAGGAAGTTGTCCACCTGCGTCCTGTCCCTCGGCGCAAAGTCGACGTTGGCCCTCTTGCCCTCGATGAACTTGCCGTTCGCCTCGATCTTCTGCACCAGCGTCACGAGGGACGAGGTGATCTTGACGTTGCCGTTGCCGGAGCGCTTTTGGCGCGACTGCTTCAGGTAGCGCTTCAGCTGGATCACGACGGGCAGCGAGAACTCGGGGAAGGCGATGTTGGTCGCCCAGAGGAGGAGGAACTCGGAGAGCAGCTCGACTACCTGCTCGCCCACGCCGTCCTGGTACGTCCGCGTGCGGAGGTACGACTTGGGCGCCTTGTAGTTCACCGCAAAGTCTAGCGGCTTGAGCGTCGACGACTTGGGTGGCTTCTTCATCTCCACCGACGTGAGGACCTCGAGCAGGGGCGCCGCGAGCGGGACGTACGTCCCCGTCGAGCGTGACAGCCGGAGAATGGACCGCATGAGGTGGAACCGCAGGGGGAAGTAGGTGCTCGAGGGGATGAGGCGCATGGCGCCCAGAGTGACCTGCACCAGCGGGTAGACCAGCAGCTTCAGCTGGCTCTCCCGGCCCGCCTCAGCCTCCTTGAGAGGCGAGCAGTGCTCCGCCAGCACGACGGACCAGAAGTCGAGCGAGTGCGTGTACTGCCAGTTGTAGATGACGCGGTGCGCGTCCTTCTTGTTGTGCACGATGCTGTTGCGCAGGTGGAGGGCCAGCTGGCGGATGTAGCCGAAGGCCGTGGTGTAACCCACGGCCTGGTCGATCCCCCAGAGCTCGGCGGCGGAGTTCTTGAGGATGTGGATGCCGCTGATCGTGTTGTGGTTGGTGACGCGGCAGCCCTGGATGAGGCCCTGGTACGTGAGCTTGAGGACGGTCTCGCGGACGCCCTTGTCGCCGATCACCACGAGCCGGCGGAGGACGAGGAAGGCCGTGATCTTGGTGGTCTCGGAGCTCGCGGGCTGCGACCAGAAGTTCACGATCGTCTTGGCCAGGGCCTTTAGCAGCTGGCGGAAGTTGAGGAGGTAGGGCAGTAGGGGGTCGATGGAGGAGATGGTCAGCTTCAGGGTCTTGTCGTCCGAGAGCGTCCCGAGGAGGTGGATGACCGACGCCGTGTAGGTCTTGAGGAGCAGTGACAGCGTCTTGAACTTCTTCGACTCGGTCTGTACGTAGAGCTTCCCCGATGACGACTCCTTGACGGGCAGGTGGTGGTTCATAACCTCGGGGATGTGCTTTAACGCAGCGACCAGAACATCGTTGAAGACCTGGGGGCTGGAAATGGTGTACTTCTGGCTCGTCTCCTGCGCGCCGGCCTCGTTAAGGTGCGCGGCGCAGCGGAAGGCCAATACGACCTGCCTCGACGCGCGCAGCGACTTGGTCTCGATCATGGACTTCTTCCACTTGGCCACCATCTCCTTGGTCAGCTCGGCCTCGCCGGTCTCCTCCTCTGGCTCGGCTTTGGCCTTCTTCCGCTTCTTCTTAGGCTTCTCCTCTTCCTCCTCCTCTTCCTCCTCCTCCCCTCCGCTTAGATCGTCGACCTCGGCGAGATCGGCGTTCTCGTCGAAATCGAGGGCTTCGGGATCGGTCTCCTTGAGGAATTTGTAGAACTCGGGATCTTTTGTCGCTAGGTCGTCCATTGCCTTCCTTGACATGCCCATGGCGTCGTCCTCCTCGTCCCCGGCCTCGCCGTCGCTGTCGCTCACAACGGGATCATCGGCCGAAAGGTCTGCTAGCTCGTCCGCAGACCCAGACTCCTCCTCTTCCGGGAGCTCGTCCTCCTTGGGCGCCACCCTCTTCCTCTTGCCCAGCTTGGAGTCGTTCTTGTCATCCTTTTCTAGAAAGTCGAAGCCGCCTTGGAAGAAGTCGTCGACGCTCATGGCATTGACCTTGGCGCCCTTTCTAATTGCGCTCGTGGGCGTCTTGTCCTTCTTCTCCCCGTCGGGGCCATTGTAGAACTCGGCATCCTTGCCCTTCTTTGACTTCTTCTTGTCGTTGATGTGGTGCCGCTGCTTGACCTTGGCCTGGTCCTTCCGCCTTTCGAGGGTGGACTTGAGGTGTTTCTTCTCGAATTTCTTGGTCGCCTTCAGATTCTTCTTGGTGACGGGCATTGTGGCGGCTGAACGGCAGAGCTCGTCTGCTTGATCGGTGTCTGAAGCCCGCTGGTTGGAAAGAGATGCGACAGGGACGAGAAAAATCCACAGGCCAAAAATTTGCGTGGGGCTTATCTTATCGCTTATCGTTCCCGTTTGGGAAAGCGGTGAAGCCTTTTGCTCGGCTGCGGCCGCGGGGCGAACATCTGATACCATCTGTGACCGAATGGCTTAACGGCAGCAATCCTCAGTGCAGCGCCGTACGTCGTGCTTGGTTCCACCTCCAACCTTGGCGACAGCGCTGCGACGTTATCGAAGCAAGCTATCCTATCCTCCCGAGCTGCCAGAGCCACGATGCGCTGGCTCCGCTCCACGCCCCCTCCCCATAATGTCGCGCCAGCCATACGCTCCGACGCCCCATAGCTATGTGCCCAACACAGCGCTGTCAGCGACAATAAACCTCGACGAGGTGAATCCCGCCGTGCCCGCGTCCCCCTCCTCGAACGCCCCGTCCTAACTTCCCCCGCAGGAGGTCCAACTCGCCGAGAACCGCGCCGAGCGCGACCTCCAGGACTCCCTCGCCGAGCTCTTCAGCATCCTCGTGACCCTCGACGAGCTCGAGAAGGCCTTCCTCAAGGATGCCGTGCCCGAGGCCGAGTACGCCGAGATATGCGACCGCTCGCTGAAGCAGTACAAGTCCATCCTCGCCGACGAGACCGTCGCGAAGGCCTTCGTGGGACTGGACGAGTTCAAGGCCGAGTGGGACGTACGTAGCGCCCCTTTCACATCTGTCCCCGTGCGCTACCATGCGCAGAGGCTGACACTCGCGTCCCCGGCTACCAGCTAGAAGTCCCCCGCGCAACAGAGCGCATCCGCGTTGGCATGCCCTCCACAACCGTGACCGCCTCAGCAACAGCAGCCCCCACCCAGCCCTCGGCGGCCAGTGCCAACGGGGTCCTCATCGCCGAGGCGACCCAGGAGTTTATCACCTTCCTCGACGCCGTCAAGCTAGGCTTTCTCTCCAAGGACCAGCTGCACCCGTTGCTCTCCGACGTGATCCAGTCGGTCAACCGCGTGACGGACAAGGACTTTGAGAACCGCGGCAAGATCGTGCAGTGGCTCATCGCGCTGAACCAGATGAAGGCGACGGACGAGCTGGGCGAGGAGCAGGCGAGGGAGGTGGAACTGGATATCCAGCAGGCGTACAACGGGTTCAAGAGGACGCTATCGTAGTTCCTAGTTTGTGAAGGAAGAGGGTTTGTGAGAATCGCTCTAATGGGGGCGTAATATATTGTTACAAGAGGGCATGGCGCTGCGGTGGCATCGATACCCACGCTAGACTAGGAAGGTCCAGAAGCTCGGATAGACAAACTCGTCCTCGAATATCCTCCTCACCTGCTCCAGGACGAACCTCTCCACCTTGCCCACGTTCTTAAGACTCTGCCTTCCGTCCTCTCTCTCCCCGATCTCGCTCTCGACCTTGACCTCCTGCAGCAGGCCGCCGAACTTTGGCTTCCTGCCGTCCTCCCCGTCCACGTCGTCGGCGTCGTCCTCCCCCACCGCCGCCAGCGCGTCCTCGGGGCTGAGGAAGCAGAAGTGTAGCTTCTTCCTGATGTTTGCGAGCACGCCTATTCCGTCGAACGTGAGGCCCGTGATGTTGAGCTTCACGGGGATGCCCACGAAGCTCGGCATAGGATAGTCGAGGAGTATCACCGCCGTGAGCATGAGCTTCACGTCCCCCGCGTACTTGATCCGGAACACAGCCTGCATGTCCTCCACCCTCGGCTCCCTCCTCCTCGGCTCCTGCTCTTCGCTCTGGGCCGCGTCCACCTCCTCCTCGATGGCTGACCCTGAAAGAGCCGTGTCCCTGGTAGGCGGCCTTGACGGCCCGAGAGTCGACACGCTTCCCTTCTCGCGCAGCCCCGCGGGCGGCACTAGGCTCGCCGGGTCGAAGCTCCGCTCGGATACGGAGCTGTGAGACGCGTTCCTGCTATGCACGGGTGATCGCAGGCTGGCCTCGCCGTCGCTGGTCCTCGGGCCACCCCACCCGTTCCCCAGGTTCCCACCCGCGACAGCCGCAAGCGGGGTCTGCGCGCCGGAGAAGCCCGACGCGAGGTGCGCCTGAAAATAGTGCAGGTTTCCGCCGCCCATCATGCCCGGGGTGCCGACGCCCAAGAACGGACTGCCCAGATCAGGCCTCACGTTCGGCCTCTCCCCGCCCCGGCGCCTCCGCCTACGCTCGCCCATCCTCTCCTCGTCCTCGTACTCGGCCTCAGCCTCGGCCTCATCCGACTCATCGCCGGCGTCGGCGTCGTAAAAGTCCGGCAGCGGGTCGGTGATGTCCTTGAGCTCGACGTCAGGCGGCACGGTGCCGAACTCGAAGCCGTGGACGGTGACGGAGCGGAGGAAGCGCGGGAGCGGCGTGGTCTGGAACTTGGCGTGGATGAAATCGCGGATCTGCGCGGCGAGAGCGTCGCCGGATTCGCCCGTTGTCAGGGTCTCCCAGTTGAGGTCTATGGACATGGCGCGTGTGGTGGTGATGGGCGTTGCTGCCGGCTTGGCTTATTCTTTGGCGGTGTCCGAGTCCTGGGCGCAGCCGTGTCCGCGGGGACTTTTCTGCTTTTATATTCCCTCCCGTGTTGCTTTCCAATGTAGCGTACGAGTTGAGTAGGATATTTATGAAATTCAAAGTCGAGAGTGGCTTGTGGCTCTGTGAGTGTGGCTAGGGATGCCGTTAAGTCGTGGTAGTTGATGAGAGATGCAGGAGTGAGATGAAGTCAAAAAGCCCACTTGGAGAGTGTGGAGCTTTGTAAACCGCCCAACTGGAACCACCACCATCCGACACTAACACCCCACAACGTCAGCCGACACTCTCGACGACCCTGGAAACACTGCGCTTAGCCACCTAGGTTTGTATGATCAGACGAAAAACTATTTTTCAAACCATAGTTATATTAGGGTATCTTCCAAGGCCGACCCGTGTCCGTGCGACCGAGAGTGTTCTTCCGTTTCATCCATAACTACAACTAATACAACTCCAGCCCAAATGAAAGCATTGCTCTCTGTTACGCCACAGCCTGCAAACACGAGAACCAAGGATTGTGCATGCTGTAAATACCGTGATACCCTGTCTATGCGCGTGCATCCGTGTGCCCTCATGTCATCGTGCCAAAAGCAAAACATCAAGCTACCCACGCAGGTAATGTAGGTCCCCCAACACCAGCCACTACAGATCGAGCTTCAGCTCCTCGTATCTGGGACGAATGCCACTAGTAGGCCCCCCAAATTGATGCCAGCAGTTCGGGGCTTGCAAAATATACCTAGCACAAGTCAGTATGCGCCCTGACAGCTCCTCCCTTGGGGATAGAAAACATACCTCGCCATCGCTTCCCGGAACCTCGACTTGTACTCCTTCGGGCTTGTGATCGTCGGCCTATTCCTGCCACCACCAGCCAGGCCCCTGTCCTTGATCCAGCTCTCGAGCTTCTTGTCGAGTGTGTACGTGCGTATGCAGTCGATAATGCCCACCACGAGCTCGCGCTTATCCTCGTCGATGGCGATCATGAGGGAGTAGTCCATTACGTTCTGGCGAGCCAGGAAGAGGGTGTCGTTCCAGACCTGTAGTTGTCAGCAGCTGAACCATGGCACGAGAGCGGGAAAGGTCCCCAGGGAGAAGGCCCGTTAGAAGACAACATACCGAAGCACGGAGGAGCTTCTTCGAGTGCTCCCTCGCAAAGAGGGGACTCTCATAGATGTACTCCACCATATTCTCATCCAGCAAAACCTCATTCTGCTCTCCGGTAGACTGGATTTTCCGGTTCCTCATCGACCCCTTCAAGTCAAATATCTTCCCCGGTGACCGATCATAAAACAGGTTCTCCATCATCAAAAGGTCAAGCTTCACATCCGTCCCAGACACTGGGTTCTTGATGAAGATCTGGAAGAAGCCCACCATCTTGGCGATCACCGATGGGAGGTCGTGGAACAGCGCCTCGGCCATGATGCCGAAATAGCTCGGCGCGAAGCGTAGGAACGCCGCTGTCTCGACCGACGACAGCGCCTTGAGAACAAACCGGTCGTCCAGCGTCTTGAGGAACACGGCGCGCGTCTTGCCCCCGCGCGAGTCCCACTTAAGGCACCGTGAGAGCGACTCGACGATCCGGTCCGCCACCCCGCACTTGCGCCGCAGCGCGTCGAACTGCTCTGCGTAAAAGATTTTGCACGTCATCCGCGCCGAGCCCTCGCTGAACTGGTACCGCAGGTGCGTGCCCGTCGCGCGGAGCAGGCTCTTCTCGAGCTCCTCGTCGACCGACCGCCCGCCGCCCACCGAGGTCGGGAGAGACCGGGGCTCGCCCCCGTCCTCTTCGTTGTTCTGTTGGATCTGGAGGTGCCATTGGTGGCGGATGTCCGCGAGCTTCGCCTGATAGTCATGCGAGTCGAGCGCAAATGCGACAAGGGAGCTCGGCTCGTCCTCACGGACGACGATGTCCGAGTCCATGAAAATGTGATCAGTCAGGCTCACCGGGTAGTCCAGCGGCTGCCACCCACTGGAGGATCGCTCCGCCCAAAAGTTGGTCAGCATCTTGAGGAGGCTCGTCTTTTGGTGCTTCGGCAGCTCCTCTGTTGTTGGCTCTAGAGAGTCGGCGATGGCCTTCACTTCGGGCAAGAGATCTTCGAGGGACGGCTCCGCGTCGCTCGTTCCCTCGTCCTCTGAGACGTTGTGGCTTTCGCGAGATACCTTGCCATCAGGTTCACCTTCATCGTCGGCCTCGGCCCCTCCGCCGGGTGTCGCAGCCTTGTCACGGTCGGGCAGCCTTTCCGCCTCATTCTCTTCAGGCCTGACCTCCTCACCGGCTTGTCGAATACCCTTCCCGCGGGATGCTTGCATCCGCTCGGATTCCCGGGTATCCCCCGATTCCTGGCTACGCTTCGGTTCACACTCCGACGGGCCATGCTCTTGGACGGCTTCGTCTACATCCTCGTACACATCAACAATGGCCGCGGTCGAAGTCCGCGGTAGCAGTGTCCTCGGCTGGCGCTGGCGCATCTTCTCGGCGCGCTTTTTACGATCCCGGATGCGCTGATTCTCAAACTCACGGCTGAGCTGCTCGAAATGTTTCGCCAGCGTGCTGACTTTGGACTCTTTCTTGTGCACCAGTCTCGGGATGGCCGAAGGCTGCTGCTTCCGCGTTTTCAAGGCACCAGCCAACCGCTCGGACAGCTTGGGCTTCGACGAGCTGTCCTCTGAGCCAGACGGACCGGACTGTCGTGCAGCTGGAGGCCTTTGTAGTTGGAGAACACTCGGCTGCGTCCGAGACCTAATCATCGGCGGCGAGATGTTCGCCCCCGCCTTCCGCGCGGAGATTCTTTCAGGGGTTTCTGCTCTTAGCGTATCGGGTGTGGGCGACCTTCGGGATGTTGACTCCAGGGGCATTGTCCTGTTCCTTCTTTTGAGGTGCTCTACCTTTTCGTGAAGGGTCTGTTCTGAGGCTGGTCTCGACCGTGGTGTGGAGGGCGTCCTCGGAGACGCCGGGCTTTCCGGAGTAGCTGCCTCCTCTGTAATGGCCGGCACATCGGCAGGAAGCGACGCAGGAGTGATCGTGGGTGTCGATGACGCCACCGCCTGCTTCTCGGGGCTCGCCGGCGTTTCACGGGGCGATATCCGCGAGGGTTGTCCGGCACCAGCCGGGACCGGTCTAGTGGCGAGGTCAAGGGGCTCAACGCGCTCCATGGCCGCGTCGGTAGCCACCATTTCTTTAGAGGTTTCCGGCGGGGTGTGAGTATCACCTTGCTCAGCCGAGGTTGTACTATCCCCAAGACCAGTAGTTGAATAATCCGTAGGCTGAGTCGACTTCTCATCCGACTCCGTAAACGTCTGAGAAGGCCGCTCGTCACTCTCCGCGGTGGTAACGCTATCAGGCGTAACAAGAGAATCCTTCGAATCATTGTCGGTAAACATCTTTTTCAGCTGAAGTACCGTCAGCTGCCGCACATCCTTGTCGGGAAGGAAGTCGGTCTCGAACTGAGCAAAAGCCGTGTCCCATTCGCTGGCAAGCTCGAGCATATGGCGAATTACAATGTTGAATGGGATAACCTCGTAGTACTTCGAGTCCAGGTACGTCTGCTGCATCTGTCGAATAATAACGGCATGGTCATCTTGGGCCTTCTTCATCAGCCTGTCCACCTCCGCCCTGCAGGCCTCGGCTTTCTCGGGAAGCACGACATCGATTCTGATGTTCTTCAAACGGGCCTTCGCGGACACCATGTACCGGTTCCACCTCTCTTCGGTCTTGGTGTAGATTTCGTTCTTCAGGTTCAAATCGTGCTCGACTTTCCAGGTTATACGCGGCCTCGGAACAATAATCTCGAGTAGCTCGATCGGGTCGTAATGGATCCGGACCCGTGCATCATGGAAGGTGAAGTACCGGATGTGATCTGTGTGGTGATCATGCGGACAGTCCGCTCTGTCGTTCAGGCGTAGACCCTTGCTCCAGAAAAGCAGCTCGAGGTACTTTCCGAAGGAATACTTCCACGTACTTTCGCACATGGGCATGGCGGGCGAGTCCTTCTTACACACCTTGCAGTAGCTCCACATTGTAATGTCGTCGCTTGGCGGCGCAGGAGATGACTGCTGGTTGTCCTCCAAGAACATAGTGATGCGAGCCTGGTCATGGACATACGTCCTGTGATGCTGCACCATCGTCCTGTCGCAGCCGTTGGACGCGCACACGGTGTTCTTGCTTAAACACAGATCTTCAATGTACTGGCCAAGGGTGCAGTCAGAGTCCATGCCAGTATCGACGTGCTGTTCGTCATAGAAGCCAATCGCGATCAAGCCCGGCTCAACACAGGGAATCTTCGTTTCTGTGCAGATGACCGAGTGGAGGACCACAATGTTCTGGTGGGAGTAAGGATCGAAGAGGTTGATGTTCCCCTGGATGTAATTCTCCCACTGCCGAGTATGCGTCTGATAATTGTGTAGTGCCTTGTCATATTCGGCATCATGGACGGCGTGGATAACCTCCATAAGCCGGCCCGGGGCCGTCTGGCCAATGGCGTGCACCATGTCTGGCTTGATGAGATGGAAAGGCTGGGGTTTGGATTTCTCGCCGACAGGTTCCTGGACGACATCTTGATCTCTCAGGCGCTTCAAGTACACCAGCCGGCGCTCCTGCGCTCGCGCTCTCATCAGGAGGTAGGGCAGCGTAAACTTGACGAACGGCGATGCCGAGAGGATCTTCGTTTCGTACCTCGCTACCATGTCGCTGTAGTAGGTCGGCATCGGGATATCCTCAGGGACCGCTTGATCGTCAGTCCCGTCCGAGGTATGCCGCTGGTGCATCGAGATCCGCCTTCCTTGGTCCGCTTGACTGCTTGGGTTCTCGTCCGCAGGGCTCGATGTGTCGTTTGTGCCCTCCCAGGATTCCATAGTAGCCTGGGAAGGCGGCTCGCTCTCTGCCCCGTTGATGACCACGGTTGGCCCAGGGCCGGTGTCCTCGAATAGGCCCAGGCCCATATTAGACGAGGATTTCATACTTTCGCCGGCCCCTAGCTGAGTTGACTGCGACGATGAGAGGTCGGATTCCTCTGACGGTATATGTATGAACTCGTCCCTCATCAGGCAGGTTTCCAGCTTGAGGTTGTAGACGACGTAAACCATGAACTCGGTGATGCGCTTTACGTTTGCAAGCGCCTTGGTTGAGGCCCCGCGGAGTGCAATCGTGCAACCGAGTGGGGGGGCGCAGCCAGACAGGAAGATGTATGATTTTTTCTTCCCGTGATAGCTGTTGTTGACGTAGGTCTTGACCTCGAAGCCGTCACAGTATCCCACGCGAACAGGTAACGCCAGCATGTCGAGGGACGAAATTATGTCGGCCTCCGCACATCTCGCCACGGCCTCTATCACAGACGGCTTGACGTTGTAGGCGACAGCAATATTCGCGGCCGACAGCATCTCGAGCGCCATGCCGGAAACGCCCTTCTCCGCCAGTAGGACTTGAGGATTGAGCTTGACGATCCGGTTCACCACGATACGCAAGAACTCCTTCTCCTGTTCGATGACGGGCTGCAAACTCATGAAATGCTGCTGGTGTCTCTGGTACTCGATGGGGAACGATACGATGACGATGCGTGGGCGAATGATTCTCCGCGGCATGCTCTTCAGTGCCAGGTTCTTTGTGAAGATGACGCCCGAGACATAGCTAGTGTCCCCGGGCTTCCCGCCAGGTATCTTCTTGAACTTGACGTAGTGTCGGATGTCCATGTAGTCGCCATTCCGAACGTCGGGGGTGACATCGTCGGTGCATTGTATAAGAATGGGCACGAGGGCCCTCTCCCACGCTGCAACATTGGGGACGCCCGCGTCATACAAGAGCTGGTGGAGTAACCTCTTCACATGTCGCTTACTCGAAGGGTTAAGCTCGATTTGGGGCGCCCTATCACCTCGGAGGGAGTCGCTCCGGGTGAGCTTTGTCGTCTCCACAGCAGGATTCTCGACCGCAAAGACGGTCTCGTTGGAGACTGACGGCCCCTTGAAGGCGCCCGATTTCGGTCTCGGTGAGCGGAGGTGGTGGACACTAGAGCTCACGTTGCTAAGATTCCTTCTCCTAGAAGGGCGATGCGCCACATGGCCTCCACCGCCATTATCGTCCAGGCCGCGGCTCGTGAAGCTCATGCCGCTGATGCTCTTGTCGCGCACACCACGATGTCTTCTCCCCGCGGTTAGAAGGGGGCCGAAAGTTGACTTGTCGTTATCGAAGCTGGTCGAATGTAGATCAGCACTCGACATGGTTGCAAAGAGGCCCATTTGTTCGTCAGCGCTTGACTCATCCGACATGTAATCCGCCAACTCGGGATCTATGATGTTGTCATCGTGAAAGGCAGGGAACTTTGGCTTCCGCCTCATCTCTTCGTTCAAACTTGTTCGGAACGGCGCGCGGTCATCCGAAGTTTGTTTTAGCTTCCCTAGAAGGCTGTGCTTCGAATGATGCCGTTTGTGTCCTGAGGATTGGGGACGCGCCGAGGCCAGCGACTTTAGGGATCGTGACGAGCCCGGCCGGCTTAGCTGTGGTACGCCAATCTCCAGCACCGCAGAGCGTCTGTGCGATTCGCCTAGCCGTTTCGTTGCGGGAATCGCCATCATGGGAGTCTGGCCGGAGCGGGCGTCGAAGTCGTCTCCGCCCCGATCCGACTGGTTCAGGGAGGACACCTCTTCCGCCGACTGTCTCTTGGAGTCAGTCGGGACAGGACTTCGAGAACCTCGAGAGGGGGCTCTTCTTGGCGAAGGCACCGAGTTCGGGCGGAATATGGCAGGGAGGTATGAAGAGTCGTCCGCGGAGTCGTCCGACCCGCTGGTATCGTAACGGCGATTGATGACACCCAAGCACGTCTTGCACACGCGGATGTTCCCAGAAACGCCAAACTTCTGGCCGGAGATGATAGAAGTGCACTTGGAGTCAAAGATACAGCCACATGTCCGACAATGGTGTTTCCTCCGGACAACGTTGAATACGGCTCCACACGAGAAGCACTCTTTACACGTCTCGTCGGCCATCCAAAACTCCTTGCTGAGCACCTGTTTCTTCATCTTCTCGAGCCTGACATTGACCTGCTCAGAGGCGGCTTCGCTTAGAACAGTTCCGGGCACTTTGAGTTCGGCGGTTCGGGTTGCCGGAGAACGGTCACCTCGCGAGCCGGTGTCGAGACGCAGCGAGTTGCGCGAAGAAGTGTTGAGTGGACTGCCGTCGGGAACGCCACGCGCCACTGATGATGAATGAGATCCCGAGTAGGTGGGAGATCGCGGTCTCGCGATTCTCTCAATAACAGCAGGTGTCTTCGCTACTGCGCCCCCGGCCGTTGAGGAGGCACGCATGTCGCTGGACTGTACCGAGGACGCAGCGGTAGACTTGACAGGGCTCAGAGGCATCTCACCGGAAGCCTCCGCGTTTGATGCTGTATCTCGTTTCGTGCGTGGTGCGGCTACCATGCGGTCGACAGGGGACTTCGGTGAGTCTGTGCCGTCGAGAACACCTGGAAAATCCGACCCAGTCGCCGGGGCTGCGTTGTCGGTCTTGGACAGACTTCTTCTGTTGCCGGGCATTCGACTCGGCCCATCCTCACTAGGAACAGTACTTCTTGACGCCTCCTGCGGGAACGCCGTGGCTCCGACGGTATCAAGTGCGATAGTGGCAAGGGCATGAGTAGCACCAGGCACGCCGGGTCGAGTGGATGGCGTCTTTGTGCCGGTACTCGCAGCCGCCTGGCTGGTGTGGGAATGTTTCCGCGCGGCAGACGATGCGTCCGCGGATTCCGCTGTGTTGAAGGTAGAGCCTGCGCCCGCCATCGTGGGGCGCGTGGGCGAAGAAACGGACGTCGCCGGCCCGGCGCTCGCCGTATTGGAGCTCCGACGAGAGGCGGCATCCTGGGCCTCGTTGCTGTCTGCATCTTGTGCGGGCTTGGGGGCCGCGGCGCCCCCGACGACTTCCTTGAAGCGGCTGTACAGACCACTGAATCCCTGCTGTACCAGGTCGCTTGCCAGTCCCTTATTCTCGACGACCGGGGGTTTCTTAGGCGGGGGCTCCGCGAAGTCGTTGAACGTGGTCAGGGCGTCAGTCCGGCTGGCGGAGGTGTGAATCAGGTCGAGGGCCTGCGCGAGCTGCTCCCGGTCCCTGCCGGCTTGGGAGGAGGATATGGACGGCGCATGGGATGTTACCGACGTTCGGCGGGAGCGCAGGGCGAGCTTGGGGGTCGGGGAGGCCGGGGAGGCCGGAGGCGGGTTGGAGGGGCCGTCCTTATCCGCCATCGTGGGCGTTCCGGTGCCGTCGCGCTTTCAACCGATGTGGAGGGGTAGTGCCCCGTTGGAGGGGACCCAGCTTGTTCATGCGGGGAGCTCGGTGTCGGTCCGCGCGGCGCGATCGCGGCGGTCGGGCGGTAAAGAGGAGAGATGCAGGCTTAGGTGGAGGTGTTGAAGTTGGGGGCGGCAGACTAGGAGCGTAACAGTATTGGTGATGCGAGTTCGAGTACGCTCCGGATCGCGGGGGTCGTGGGTGACGTTGGGGTGGTCGGCCTAGGCAGCTGCAGCTTGGGAGCTTCGGCTTACCATGGCCACGTGAAGTTGGAGGCGGTCCGGAGTAGCGATGTGGAAAGGGTTCGCGAAGGCCGCGAAGAAGCTCCTCGCCAGAAAACCTGGCGTGGACCCTGCTGCTTGATGACGCAGGCAGATCAAAAGCTTGGTCAACCTGGAGCGGTCCACACGGCAAGTTTGTCTGAATGATGGCAGTGGTTGAGGTGTGAGCGAGCGCTGGCTAATGTCGGTGGCTACGGCGATTAATCCTGAAGCTCAGCGCCGAAAATTCGGGCGGGGCACGGGTTGGGGTAGCTTGAGGTATACCCCACTTCGGACGCTCTCCACGCCGAGTAAACTCGGGACCCGGTACTTGTGAGTACACGCCCCGGTTCTCTGCAAGGAACACTGGCAGGCGCTGTGTCCAGGGACGCAGGGCATTGGTTCTCCGCTGAGCGATGAGACGGCCGTCACCTGGCGACTCAATCCAGCAGCACCATTAATTCAAACTACATACGCATACATACATGTAGGCCTCCCTTGCGCTCAGAAAATAATCGACTCATCCGTTGTGTCTTCTACAATAGCATTGTGTCTCTCCAGTGTCTAGACTTGGTCTGGGCGTTGTGACTAACAATGGTTCAACCACCAACCGCCATGCAGGTTTTAGGATTTTGCTTGCGCCTGGATGTCTCAAAAGCCTCCCACTTAACATCAGGCTTAACCGGGAGCCAGTGTTGTCAGCGCAGTCAGTGAGTCACTGGGGATCCCTGTGGAACAATACGCACTTCATATTAGAGTCTAGAGCGCACCAAAGTAGCTGCACACCTACATATCAAATCACTGAACAGACCTCCCCAGCAACAGCCTGTACAATAGGTACACGAGGAAAGCAAGTCTCAAATACATACAGTATACACTGAATACCGTAGGCGAACATGCTGTACCTGGGCTTTTTCCAAAAGGGTGTGAAGCACTCGTCGAAGGGCGTAGAGCAGACGCCGTTGCTTGGAGATCCATACATGTCAGGGACACCTTACCAGTCTACATGGATAAATATTAACACGTTCAACTCATATCAGGACGCAACGAAACAAGAAACGCGGGGCTCCTTTTATTTTCGTGAACTCTGCAGCAATCCACAATGAACTCGATCGATAGGAGTGTGCGATTTGAGGTCTTTGCATTCTTCCTAAAACAATGCCGCCCGCCAACGACCTCGGAGCTGTCTGGCCGCACAGCAATCCCCGAGGCGACTGTCGAGCAGAGCCTGAAGAACCTCGAGAATCTTCATCACCTAACGCTGTATAGCGATCATGTCCCCAGCCCGACGCCCATAGCCATGGCCCACCCCTTCTCCCACTTGTAAGGGCGTGCCACCCTCCACTCACTACGTAGTGCCGGATAGCTAACACTGGCACAGGCCTACGCCGTGGGTCGTTGTGAGTGCTACTTTGGGTCACGAACACCTTTGTCACCCTCTTCCCTTCCGCAACAGCTAGTTAACTCGGTTATCAGGCCCAGGGAAGTAAATCATGGTGGGCCAACTGCGCCTGGTGTGCCTTCGGCCTAGCCGCCATGCTCTCACCCACGGATATAACCGTGACATTCCTGACCGCCTCCGAAGGACCGTCCACCATAAAAGTAATCGGCGGTGAGATCGCGGATTCCGGGGTTCGGTCGCAGTACTATGCTACCTTTTGTGCTCCGCCGTCCAAGTGGTGGAACGACGTCCGTTTCGCCTGCAGCACGATCCAGCTGTGTAAAACCAGGGAAGAGGCCGAAAACTGGCACCGGCGACACGGCTTTTACGAAGGCGAGGTGATGAACCTCGGGACGCTATGGGATCTGTCAAAAGTAAGCAGAGTGTCCTTCCTGGCAGTGAATCGAACTACTGACGGGTTCGTAAGGCGTGGTATCACGACAAGCATAAATATGAATATGAGCGGAAGACTTTGGAGGAGAAGGAGGAGCTGTTTCAGAGGCTCGGCATGGTGTCCAAGTACTGGTCATCTTGACTTAGACTCATGGGCCCTTGAAGCCGGTGTGCTACAAGATTGTTCGTGTCCCGCACTCGACGAGGCGGATCCCACCGGCCAGAAAGTGCAATGACTTACGTATTATAGGACGGTGTTATTGGAATCGGCCTTTCTGTCGACTCGTCTCGGCATCCTTATGGCTGGTTGACGCCGAGCTAGAGCTCTCGCATATTCAAAGCTATGATCTCAAGGCTTACAGTGCAGGCCTGCAAGCCAGCTTATACATTCACTAGTATAGTTCCGAAATCGAGGAGTGGATATTATACGAACTCCCTCAAAAATCCGGATCAGATTGCTGCACATGGCTACTACATGAGTCAACATGCACGTTCCCCAGAGCAACTGATTTGTGGCTTAAGCTTTGCGCCAGCTGTGTTCCACAATGGATGTGTTCCAGCCAGCGGGGCAGGTCCACCAGCCCGGCCTCCAGAACCGCTAATGTAACTCTAAATGGACGGGACACTTCAAGCCCTCACGATGCATCAACTACAGGATCAGGTACTCGGTAAACAGACTTTCTGTCGACGTAGTCTCAGGACCTCGAAGACGTTGCTGTCGTGATTGATCAATAAATCGAAATAAAGCATTCAAACACCAGGTGCTATAACTCTCACACCCCCACACCACCTCGTTCACATACCCACAGAAGCAAGCACCTTGTAGCCACTTGTTCCCCTTCTCGAAACCCCTGACGAACAATACCCAACGCCAAACCCAACTCCGAACCCATGCATCCCAAACAGAAAAAAGGCAATCACAATCTGCTCTCCTCCTCCTCCTTTATCCCCTAGCCACCTGGCTCTGGCTCTACCCCTCAATCCCGTTCCATGTCCCATTCTCCGTGTTGGTAATGTCCCTCACGCTTACCCCTGCAATGCTGTAAACCGTAACCTCGAGCTCATCCTCGCTCATCGCTTGCCCCGCGATCTTCTGCCCCTCTAGCACATCATACAGCCCGTAGACCTGGTCATTCTTCACCTCCAGCCTCCTCAGCATGCTCTTAATCGCCTCCGCCAGCTCCCTCCTCCCCTTCTTGTCCAGGCTTTTGTCGGACGCGTTATACTTGGCCTGCATCGTCGAGAGCTCCATGCTCAGATGCGCCGCCTCGTCCTCCAGCTCCTTGATCACCAGCGCGAGCGCGTGACCCGGCATCTGTGCAGGTCGCATGGTAGGGTCCTCGGTCACGGCGGGGCGATCCGTCACGGGCACTGGTCGCGGGATGCTGACCCGCTTCTTCCCCTCCGCGAGCTCCCTGGAGGACAGAGTGCCCTTGTGCCCTACAATGCGGCTGCAGACCACGCAGTTGCGGCAGCTGTGCTCGCAGAGGTCGTCGAGGACCCGGCGCGCCTGGTCCGAGAGCGCGGGGCACGCGCTCCGGTCCGTAACCCCAGTCATCGTGCCGTTCGTAGTCTCGCCCATCTGTCGTGTGGAGTTGGCGGATCGGTGGCCCGTCCGCGAGAACGTCCTCCTGCTCTCAGCGTTGGCTGTGTGCCTGCTAGTTCGGGATTTCGCAGAATGGGCTGGTTGCGCCCTGTTGTTGTTCATGGCGGCAAGTGGATGGGTCCGCGTCTGAGTCTGGACCTGGCTTTCGGTCTGCGTCTGCGTCGGCTCCGTAGACTGGTAACCGGTGCTTTCATCAAGGGTAAAGTCGATGGGTCCGGCAAAGTCGTCGTTGGTGTTGTCCCAGGCCACACTGCGCCTCTTTGCCGCAACGTTGGGCTTCGTCTTGCCTTCCCGCTCGGGGATAGAAAACGCGACCTTCTGCGAATTATCTCGAGCGGCCTTCCCCCCTTTCTTCTCCTTGGCATCCATTTCCCGGATAACAACGCTGTCGTCCTTCTCGATGGTCGGGCGAATGTCCATCGACCTGTCCTGCTCGCCGGTGATCTCCTCAGTCTGAGTCATGTCGGGAGGAGGCGCAAGACCCGTGGCGGTGTGGCCCTGCTCAGCGGCCACGTTCTCCTTTCGGGCCAGTGTGATGTCCGGAATAAAGAAACCCGATGTCATGTTCTCATCTTCCTCGCCTCGGGTGAAGGGCCCGCTAGCGTCGTCATCGCGGCCACCGGGCCGGAAGTGGTCAAGGTGCTGTTTGAGGAACTCCACCTCTTCCTTCAGCTGGATGTTCTCCTCGTGCAGGTCGTGGAGGCTCCGCTCAAAGCCCGAGTTCTCGCGACGTAGTATCTTGTTCTCGTTGAAGTACTTCTCGTTGTGCCGAACAAGACTGTCGTTGTCCTCCTTAAAGCCCGCCTTCTCTCGCTCAAGGCTCTGGATTTCCCGCTGGAGACTCTCGAGTTCCTCATTCGCCGAGTTCATGCCGTGCTCACCGTTATTGGCCGACTTGCGGAGGGTCTCAATTTCCGTCATCAAGTTGCGGGCATTAGAACGCAGTGATCGGTTATCGTTCATCAGGGATTCCTGCTCGCCGCGGAGAGAAATGTTGTCGCTCCGCAGGGATCCAATCTCCTCGTTCTGCGACTTCTTCTCCTCGCGCAGCTTTCGGACCGTCTCCTTGAGGGAGGTGGCCTCACTTACGGCAGCATCATGTGCATGCTTCAAAGTGTTCATCTCGGCGCGTAGGTCGCCGCTGATGTCCTTAGACTGGAGGGTGGCATCTAGCTGCTTCTGCGTGTCCTGAAGCTGGCGGTCCCGCAGGTCGACCTTGTCCATGAGGTCACCAATGTTGTGGCAGGCCTCCTGCAGCTTCTTCACCGCTCGATCGCGTTCAACAGACAGGGTGTCGTTATTCTGCCCTTCATCATTGAGCCTGCGGTTGGCGTCATCCAAAAGCCGCTGCAACTCGGTGACCTTGTCTTCAAGTCCTATAACACGGTTAGACTAGTCGTTCCGACGGGTTTACATGGCGGAGGATGCCATGTCGCACTGTCAACTTACTCTTCTTCTCGGACAGAAGCTGCTCATACATTGAGCCGTCGGGCTCCGCATGACCGCCAGAGCCGAAGCCGCTGTCGACAGATCTCCGCATATGGAGCCTCTTCACCTGTGACTGAAGCTGCTCGACCTCTGTTTGCAGCTGCTCGGCATATTTCTGGACGCCGTCGTGGTGATCCTGAAGGGCGATGATCTCGTCGCGGATCATATCCATCGATACGAAGATCCGCTCTTCGTCCTCCGGGATCTCAAAACCATCCACCTCGGCATGGTTACTGGGCTGCTTTGTCGACAAATCCACTACCTTGCCGTGCTTGACGAGAATCGGAACGCCATTCTTCACTCTCCCGTTGAACTTTAGGCTGCCGGAGACGAAATCTCCAAGGTATGATATGTCGGGAAGGCAGAACGACCTCGCGGTCGTCTCGTTGTTCCGTGGGCTAGCCTCGGGCGGTTCCCTATTCGTAGAGCTCTGGAGAGTGGGAGAGGAGTTGATAGGGTTGTCCGGAGAGGCCCGATGAGAGGCCTGCTTTGAGGCGGGCCACCCGACGCCCGGGCTGGCCGACGCGGCGCGTAGCTTGTTCAGCATTTCGCTCGCAGACGTCCTGCGCGACGCGTGGTTGTTGGGGTGTGACTGAGGTCGGGATGGGCTTTGCGAGTGCGCGCGATTAAGAGTGTGGTGCTTCGGTAGTTGCGGGAGGCGGAGGGAAGGGGACTGGAATTGGTCCTTCCCCGTGAGGACGGTAGACGTGTCAGACTCGTTCTGGACGCTCGGCTGCATCTGGGCACGCGTCCTAGCGGAGTTGAGCCACGGGTCTTGGGTGGAATCATCGTCGAGCATCGTGGCATAAGCCGGCCTCTCTTTGGGCGCGGCGCGGCGCGAGGGCATGTCGTAGTACTCGGGCCACTTGCGGTGGGCGGCTTCCCAGTTGACCTGGACCTTCCTGCCCGTGACCCTAGCAATGTCCGCGTTCAGTTTCCGCGTGGACTCCCCTTCGACGTCGGAGATCACTGAGGTCAATGTCGGGCTGACGGTGCCGTGCGAACCGGTGGACGAGGGCGGCGAGTTGAAAGGGTTGTCGCGGTTCGCGTTCATTTCTCTAAGGATGCGGGACCGATATCGTGAGCTCACGTCGGTATCCATTGTGGATGGTGCCGCGACGCGTCAGTCGCGGCGAGGGATCGTCGAGAGGGCCAAAGTGATGCTGATGTTGAAGATGGGGCGCGTTGTCCGGCACCCGCGACGAGCGGACGCGACGGGATGACGTTTTGGGCAGCTGGTGAGCTGGGCCCTGATGTCAAGGTCGAAGTAAAGTTAGGAAAAGATGAATTTCTGAAGTAACGCGTGCAATTAAGTCATGAGCGGGAACTCTGGTGGAGATGTGCACGGAGTTGGTGGTGAGGCGCGAGCTCGAGAGAGGTTGCGTTTGCGCGGATGTTTTTTTGGAGCTCTGATTCGGGAAGTAAACAAAAGCCTGAAGAATGTGGGGCGAGAGGTGGTACGAGGTCCGTACTCGTGACTGCGCACGAGTCTGGGGTGATGTGGAAGTGCCCGCTAAGTCATCACTGCTGGAGAGGGCCCATGCACTGCTAAAGGGTCCGCAAAGCCGGCCTGTCAGCACCATTCTGCCCCGACAAGACAATTGACCTACTCGGTAATCGTACACCACCAACGCTTTCCCTCCATCAAATGTATGTGGTGGCCTAACATCGGATGGATGGAATTCTCTCCGTATTACCACATGGAGATAAGACGGCACGACCCAACTCGCATCACAGACAGATATATCCAAATCTAGGACGGGCCTGCCCGGGCACAGCATTGAATCCGCACACTTCCATGTATGTACGCAGAGCGCACAGCGATAGACGCCAGTGCGAGATGACAGCGCGCACCTCCCGCGACGCAAGCAGGTGCAACCTCTCGACGACAATTGATCAGCTGGACCCTGCGCTCGTCAAGACAGAGATCACCCGCCCATACCACACCTCCCTCCCGGCCGCGGGCCCAATCAATGCGCGGAGATGGACCCGTGATTAGCCCGATGCAGCCATACCCGTTCTGGGGAAAGATCTCGAATGCGGGGTACGAGGCACAATGCGCATACCTCGTAATGGCCCGCTGAGCCTCGAGTACATTGCGGCGGACAGGGCCTATCGATTGCCCAGCGGCCCTTCAAACACAGCCTGCTGCGAAGATATCGTCGGGTCCGTCTGCTGGCGCACTCGCCGGTAATCCCGTTTTCGCCCCCCATACTAGCTGAAACATGGCCCCAGGCCCGAGTGGAGAGTGGTGGGGCCCTTGTAGCCAAGGTTCCGATGTGGATGGTGTGTAACAGACGAGGTACGTCGACGCCATAGCCTTCCTGGTGGCTTCAATCCTTCCGCCTGCCCAGCGCCATGCCCCGCCATTCCTTCCTGGCCGGGGTTTCTTGGCTGATGTCGCCCTCCTGACGACCCCCTCTCCACTCCCTGCGTACCCCCATGGACGTTCATACCGAGTAGCTTATAGTCCGCGTGCCCTCGTCCATGTCATCCCAAACCTGAGCACTCACACATCCAACGGACTCCGTTCTCCATGTCTTATACATTTGCATTTCGTTATTAAACCGGTTCCGGCCTCCATCTTTCCGCAACACCCGCAAGAGGCCGATCGTCGGTTGGCTGAGACACTCAATATCGAGGGTCATGGTTGAACAGTACATATAGGACCAGCATTCTCTCTCGTTTTATCATTTTTTAGGATTGCATTTTTAGAAAATTCCACTCTCCCGCCATGAGACCATCACCCGTGGCCCTCCTCCCGCTATGGCTGGCCCTCTCGTCGGGTCTTAGCCCGTCGGAGACGCCTCACTGCTCCATCTTCAAGAAGCCGGTTTCCGGCCAGCAGGGGTGCGAATCCGGCATCCCATCGGCCTTTGTCGAGCGGTCCCTCAAACGCAGAGACGATGACGTCTCCATCGCGGCGGACTCGAACCCCCTGGAGCTCGCCTACAGCTCTTCGGTGGTGATGCAGCGCGAGTTCTGGGAGTACCACCTCGGCACCTGGCCGCGCTCAATCGACTGGACGGGTGCATTCATACACACTGCCTTCGCCGGCATGACGGATACTCTGTCCAGGCACATAGACGACTCCTATGCGGGCGACGTCGATGCGGACATGGTCCAGAACTTGGTAGACTCGTACTTTACTCAGATAGTAGGCTTCTACTTTGGACAGAACGACGAGGCCCTTCGCGGGCAGGTAAGCCGAAGACGAAGACCTAACTCGGCCATGCTTGGTGCAGCCGGCTAACCCACACGCAGGCGTTTGACGACATCCTCTGGGTCGTCCTCGGCTGGCTGGAGTCCACCAACTTCATCCAGTCGCACTCCGCGCTGCACTACCCGCGCGACGACGAGGACCCCGACCTGCGACTAAACCTCGGCGACGCGCTGGTCAGCCGCTCCTGGCACGGGAACGACTGGCTGGAGTCGTTCGCGCTGCGGGCGCGCGAGTTCTGGGACCTGGCCACGGTGGGCTGGGGCGAGTCGCTGTGCGACGGCGGCATGCGGTGGAGCCCGCACGTCCTCGTGTACAAGAACGCCATCACGAACCAGCTCTGGATCGCCGCCTCCGCCAAGATGTACCTAGACTACCCGGGCGACAACATCGACTCGTCCGGCCGCGAGGCGCGGAACCTGACCCACCTGGAGAGCGCACTAAAGGGGTACGAGTGGCTGATGTCGGTCAACATGACCAACGACGCGGGCCTCTTCGTCGACGGCTACCACGTGGGGAACACACCCGAGAACAACACCAAGTGCGATGTGAGGGAGGAATCCGTGTACACGTACAACCAGGGCGTCCTCCTGACTGGCCAGCGCGGGCTCTGGGAGGCCACGGGAAGCCCCGACTTCCTGAGGGACGGTCACCAGCTCACACAAAACGTGATCACCGCCACGGGGTGGGATATAGAGGGCGGTGCGCCCGTCGACGAGATCCAGCCGGACGCGCTCCCGCCGTGGCGCGGGATCGGGCGGGCCGGCGTCATCGAGGAGCGGTGCGACTCGACGGGAGAGTGCTCACAGAACGGCCAGACCTTCAAGGGCATCTACTACCACCACCTCACCTACTTCTGTATGCCCCTCACCAAGCCCCAGGAGGAGGTCGATGGCGAGTCCTTCGACGCCATCGCGGCGGAGCACACCAAGGCTTGCAAGTCTTATATCCCCTGGATCGCCCACAATGCCGAGGCGGCGCTGGCGACTCGGGACTCGAGGGGCGTCTTTGGCGAGTGGTGGGGCGCGAACAAGTACAGCGTCTGGGACGAGGGTGCCCGGTACCGGACCAAGAACTACTCGGACTACCGCAATTTCGGCATCCCGGACGACGATGTGTGGAGGGAGCCGGGCACGCAGCCGGCCTCGCTTCCCGGCGTGGATGGGACGCCGCTGGAGTCGTCGATTGAAGACGCCGGCCAGCAGCAGCAGCGGGGCCTCGGAAGAAAGAAGAAGCCGCGCGCCGACGACCCGAACGACCGCGGCCGGGGCCGCACGGTGGAGACGCAGAACTCGGGCATGTCGGTTGTGCGGTCATGGTGGGAGCTGTCGGAGGCGTATAGCGACAAGAAGAAGAGGAGGTCCGCGAGGAGTCTCGGGGTGAGCTGGCTGGTGGAGCATCTGTTCCGGCTGTTGCCTTTTGGAGGGTCGCTGTTCTGGAGCTGGTGAAGGGTCATTCTGGGGGCGTCATTGTTTTTGCGAAGCATTGCGTTTCGCATTGGTATGGAAAGGGTGATGATGGTATTGTTTTGGACATAGATACATGGACCGCACTGGAAGCATGATGGATATTGACGCGCTGGGGACAGAGCTGCAGCAGCTGGTGTAGGCCAGGTTAGCGGGTGCTTCCGCTACCGGTGACCTCAACTGCCCTTGTAGCTTGAGCTGCGCTCCGCATATACATTATTACTTCCGTAGTTGTACTATGCTGGATACGTGTTTACTAGAGACACATGATTGCTTTCCACGGCAACAACAGAAAGTCGGTTATGTCCATGCTCGAAATGGTCATGCTGAGACAAAAATAAACGCCCATCAGATAAGCCACCGGAGCTTAATTCCGCCAGCAGCCACCTTGTCTCCGGCCAGCGCGCACACGCGCAGATCGGGGGTTTGGGATTGGGTGGGGCCAAAGCTCAGGGGTAGCGCCAACCGCAGCCCTCGTATTCATAACCTCCCCTGTGGCCCCTGTGGCCGCCCCTGTGGCGATGACAGCCGACACCTTTACAACTCCGCCGGGTCCATCCCACAACCCGCCCTCTCTTCCCTCGACCCGTCCTCGCGGCGCAACTCGGACCCCGTCTTCCATCCTGCCCGGCTCGCGGAACTGACTCGACGACCTGGCGCCGCCACACCATGCGCTGAGCCCTTCCTCCCGCTGCAGCACCCCCGTCGAGCCGCACCCGAGAGCAAGCTCGCCGCCGCCCGCGCGCCCACCGCCGCCATGGGGCCCCTCTCCTACCTCCGCTCCGTCTACGACGTGTCAACCCTCGACACCCGCTTCGCGACGCCCTCCTCCGTCCCCTTCCGCACCGCCCAGGAGATACGCGACGACCCGGCCGTCAGCAAGGACCATGCCGCCTCCATCAAGGCCTCCGCCGCTCCCCCGCGCTGGACCTCGCTCGAGTATATCGGCTACGCCATCTTCCTCGCCTGGGCCATCCCCGGCATGTTCGTGATAGGATACAGCGTCTCCAAGCGTATGATAGCGCTCCTGCCTGTCCAGGTCGGAGAACACCGCGCTAACGCCTTGCAGCTTCGGATCCGCGGTACTCAAAATATGAGCAGGTCCTCTCGCCGGGCTGGGTCCCCGGCCGCAAAGTGGTAAGACGCCCCTGCTGCAGCGAAGCTACAGACAAACGAGAAGCGCAGTGACTGATCCTCCCCGGCCAGGACATAACCGACCCGCAGTACCGCACCTTCCGGATGAACCTCCCCTACATGACTGCCCTCCTCATCTTCCACCCCCTGGCGCGCAAGCTCTACAACTCCGTCTTCCCCCTCCCCTCCGGCCGCGAGAACAACGGGACCTCCCGCCTCAACCAGCGCGTCTCGTTCGACTTCGCCTTCGCCATCATCTTCCTCGTCGCCCTGCACGGCTTCTCCGCCCTCAAGGTCCTGCTGATCCTCTACGCGAACTACCAGCTCGGCGTGCTTCTCCCTAGGAAGTACGTGCCCGTCGCGACATGGGTCTTCAATATTGGGATCCTGTTCGCGAACGACGTGTGCAACGGATACCAGTTCAAGTCCATAGCGAGCCTGATTAGCTCGCCCGCGCCGAGCATGAGAGTGGGCGCTACCCAGCCGCTGCTCCTCCGTCTGGGCGCGTGGCTCGATAGCCACGGCGGGATCCTCTCGCGGTGGGAGATCATGTTCAACATCACGATTCTGCGCCTCATCAGCTTCAACTTGGACCGGCATTGGGCCGCGGACGCGGGCCACTCGGGCCACTCGAGCGCTCTAGAGGTGTGTTGACTGACCCCTGCCCCCTGTTCCCTTCCCGGAAGAAACGGTGCTAATACCCCAAAGAAGAAGCAACTTGACCCGGCGAACCTCTCTGAGAAGGACCGCGTGTCCCTGCCTGCTGACATGGCCGACTACACCTTCCGCAACTACGTGGCCTACGCCATCTACGCGCCTCTCTACATCGCCGGTCCCATCTTCACCTTCAACGACTACATCTCCCAGTCCAAGCACCGCCCGGCTGCCATCTCCACCCCGCTGACCCTCCGCTACGGCTTCCGCTTCCTCCTCGCCCTCCTCGCTATGGAGCTCATCCTCCACCATGTCTACGTCGGCGCCATCGCATCCACCTCGCCCGACTGGACCTCGTACACCGCGTCCCAGCTCTGCCTCCTCTCCTACTTCAACCTGCACATCATCTGGCTCAAGCTGCTCCTCCCCTGGCGCCTCTTCCGCCTGTGGTCGCTCGTCGACGGCATCGACCCACCCGAGAACATGGTCCGCTGCGTCTCGGACAACTTCTCGACCCTGCACTTCTGGCGCGCCTGGCACCGCTCCTACAACCGCTGGCTCATCCGCTACCTCTACGTGCCCCTCGGCGGCGCCCGCTTCGACACGGCCCTCGGCGCCGCGCGCGCCGTGGTCACGTATGTCCTGGTGTTCACCTTTGTTGCGCTGTGGCACGACATCAAGATGCACCTGCTCATCTGGGGCTGGCTCGTCGTGCTCTTTCTGCTTCCCGAGGTCGCCGCCAAGAGGCTGTTCCCCGCCTCGCGGTGGCAGAACTACCCGACGGCGTACCGCATGCTCTGCGGCGTGGGCGCGCTGGTGAACGTGTTCTCGATGATGTCGGCAAACCTTGTGGGCTTCGCCGTAGGTGTGGACGGGATGAAGAGCATCATCCGGGGCATTTTCGAGGATCATGGTGGTAAGTTCTAAGTTCTAGCTCCATCCCCCCTTCTTACGCCTGTACCCGTCGCCCCTCTCATCACGGTCTTCCGGGACAATGTTGACGGTGTTTTTAGGTCTCGCCTTCCTGGCTCTAGCCTCCATGACGACCTTCTTCGGCGTTCAGATCATGTTCGAAATACGCGAGTCGGAGAAGAGGAAGGGTCTCCTCATGAAGTGTTAATTTAATAATAAAATGTTGCTTGCTGTTGTAATCGAAGGCGAGGAGCCGAATATCCGTCCATATTTCCCAGTTCATGCGTTGTGTCAGGGGCTGGCTCACTTCAGATCGTAGATCCAAGATGCAATCTCATCGCAAGCACTTGTCTCGTCTCGTATTCCCTCAGAACACCTGTATATACCAGCGAAACCTTCCACTCCCTACCCCCCATCCCTCATCCCTCGTACATAAACAACACCAACCCACTCACTCCTTTACCGTTAACCCCTTGATCCTCTCCCCCTCCCACTAAAAGACACATTACTGTAAGCCTAAGAGAATCGTTTATATCCCGGTTCCCCCTTGGCCCAGGCGCTGCCTCAGGGCCCCAAACAAAAGAGATCTCCCTCGGCCAGTAGTATACACATCAGTGCAAAAAAAAAAAAAAAAGGAATCGAGCCAAGCTGCCCGCTTCCCTTCTCGACAACATGCGCATCCGGGTATGTAACTATCCCGCCGTTCGGCCAAGAAGAAACGTATAGCCAGGGAGCAGGGCCCAAGGTATACACAACCAGAAGAACTGGAAAGCAGGTCAAAAGCACAACGCCGCACACGATCTTTCGAGTCTCTCAATCACCTCTCATCTGTTTCAAGCCCTTTGCTTTTGTTCACCGGTCTGAGCCCACTGATTCGCTTTTCCCCATCTGTGTTATCCAGATTGTGCAGACTGAACGAAACTCCGGGATGAGTATCCTCCTCACGCTTGTGTACAGATAAATCATTCTCCGTAGTGCTTCAAACGAAGCCCCCATCCAAGCAAAAATGACATACGAAACGTGGTGATGTAGCGAAATGGAAGAAGTTGAGCTAGTCGTAGATCATATCAAACGTAACGGTTCGTCAGGTGGCGATAGAGAGCCCGTTTGCAACCCTCGAGTCACGTCGTAAGGGGACCGTTCTCACTGTCCCTTCGGCGCGTCGTATCCCCAGGCGCGTTTTATGCCAACCTCGTAGACGCTCGCAACGGACTCCTGCCACATGGCTGGGGTGATGAATGTTGGCATCTGAGGCGCGAATTGTTGATTCGGCATGGTTTGGCCTCCCGGTGAGACCGTCTCGCTCGGCGAGTCCATGCTATTAAAGTTGGAGAAATCGGGTGGACTGGACGAAGACGACTTCATCTGTGATGCCATGTTTGGCTGTGGCATTGGAGGCTCGAACGACGTTTTCCAGTTCCTACTTTCCGTCAGTACATTATCAACACACCCATGGGCCAGCCCACAGATATCAGCGGCGCAAGGGGTACGGAGGGGGCACATACTCAAAGATGCGAGTTGGGTTCCAGGCTGGCGGCTCCGACATTGGCACTTGTTGAGCCATTCCCGCTGACTGGCTCCCGGGTCCCGAGGTAAACATCATCATCGCCTGGGCTCCCTTGGCGTCGGTTGGCCCGGCAGATATCGGAGACGCAGATGCGTGGCTCGTAAAGCCAAGTGAAGGAGCCTGGAGATCCGTCGGGCCGCTCTGTGACGGCACTGCCCCTGCCATGTTCGCCAGAGACCTCGGCGGCGTTGCCGCGCTCGAGGTGGGGCTGCCATAAGGGAACGAGGGCTTCAGCTCGAAGGGTTTCCTAATATTTGCAGAAAAGGCCTCGCGGACAGCGTTGACCTGCCTTTGTACCTCCGGCATAGGCCAGGCACTCATGACCTTCTCGACCAATCGCATTTGCCTCTGGAAGAAGTCTCTTGCATCTGTGTTCAGGTCTGGGTCGGGAGATGTCATTGCCACCTGCGGAGACAATCGTTAGCCCAGTATCTTTCCAGGAGCATCAACAGGAGTTCTTACCAGGTGTAGGACTACGCATGACAGGGCGCAGTATATAGGAAAGCTGAAGCCACGGAGCATATTCCCAAGCCCGGTGAGGCCAAAATTGTTCAACACCGCCTCCTGCAGCCTGCATATCGCCTTTGCCGACGAGTAGCATATCATCATATGATGCTTCCATTTCCCGTCGCCACTAACTGGATCGCAGAAGGCAAGCTGCGGCCGATGGAGGAGGATAAAGCTCAAGTAGTGGTACGTGTGAATGTTCCCCACGAAAGAAGAAGGGATCCAGGGCGGCGAGATGTCCGGGGGGAAGGTGACGGAGAGATCACCGGGCAGTTCGGCAAGCCAAGAGCTTAACGATGGGTTAAGCTGGACGAACTCCGGGTCTACACCCCACTCCTTCTTCTTCTTGATGCGAGCATAGACCGAATTCATGCGACTTATGTTCCGGACAAGCCTTGCAAGATACGTGAAGTTGCGGGACGCCAGGTATTCGTCGTTGTCATACCCTTGAATAGGCTTGGGGACACGGAAATCCACGTCATCAATGTCCACGGCCAGATCCGTCCGTCCTATTCCGGATATAATTAGCAAGCGCGTCGGAATACTACAGATACGGCCTTGCAGCCAAACTCCTTGCTTACCTTGCGGTGAGCCGATCATAACCTCGAGGATGAAAATGGCTTGCCAAACTCTCGTCTTCATCCGGCACTCCAACTCTGTCGACTCACAGCCCTTGCCGGCCTGGTGATCTGCGTAATGCTCATCGAGGCCAAGCTCTTTGCCCATCTGGACGCACTGCACAATGGACATCCAAGATCGGTAATAATAGCCCTTTTTGGGCGCACACTCCCTGGCCTTGAGTAGTATCAGAAGCGCCTGCAGCGTGCTAAGCCTCGGGATGTCCATGAACGCGTCCGCGTGAGCTAACTGGTATTAGCCTTGCACCAAGTTTGCGAGTAGTGGGAAAGGGGAGACTCACAAGCTGCCAGCGCAAGCCATTGCTTCCCTTGGACGGGTTCGTCTGCTAATCTCCCACCGATGGCAAAAATGGCTTCGAGAATCAAGGGCGAAATGGCTTCTCGGTTCGTGTTCCATTGTTGGTAGAATAGAGGTTTGCTCAGGACGGGAAGGTAGGGGTGGATATTAGTGAAATACGCGTCGAAATACTGTTGAGCCGTCTCCTCATCGGGCATAAGGGCGGGTGGGATCCGGATCCTCCCTGACGACATGGGGGGCATCACAGCTTTGAAGTCGTCTGCTTCATCCTCTACTAAGGGTTCTTCTCCGCGCCTAAAAGACGCCTTATTCCTGAGATAGGGTGCTGGGCATAGGTTTAGCTTCAAGTACGGACAAACGCCGACATAGCCCGTCTATGGGCATATAGGGCATGGAAAGGGCCCATCCTTACCTGTGCCTGCTTCGTTGACCTTTAAGGACCCTAACAAGTCTGCAAGATCGGCCTGATAGCTATCTTGGGAGTACGCCCCGGGTGAACTGTTCTGGTGGTTTTCTGTCTGTATCGGGCCAGCAGGGAAGACGTTTTGTGAACCGTAGGAGGGGTCTACGGCATTCACTGGCCGGTGCATCCCCGCGTAGGACATGTCTTGTTGTGTGGGCGCCCGCACATCCCCGTACTGAGCAGCCTGGAAGAGGTCGGGCGTACTGGCAGAGAGTTGGTTCGACTGGTACATGGGCGGGGCTGTCTTTGCCGCATTTTGCATCATTGAGTGCGATGGGTAGGCCTCATGGGCGCCCGGGCTGGCATCCGGGAACATCCGCGCCGAGGCATCGTATACGGGCTGCTGGACGTTCGGGTTCGGGGCCGGCGCCATACCGGCGGTCTGGTCAGATATGGTCGGGCTTTCGGACTCATCGAAGCCGTTCGGTCGCACGCAGTGAAGCTTCAGCCGTACGCAGGCCGAGCATGGCCAGGTGTTCGTGGTCGCGGCATCGCATTTGATCTTTCGCCTCCGACAGCCTTCGCATGCTCTCATAACTACAGGTTCGGGTCAGCGGAGGTGATCGGCGCGCATCACGGGTGACGGCGGGAAAGGGGGAGGTCGTCGAACCCTTTAAGCGCTTGTGACGATTGTGTTCGTCGACGAAGACATAATCTATAAGAGAGTTCCGGACCAGGTCAGCGCAACCGCAACATACAAGGAGGTAGCGCACACAGCAGGCCGCGCGCTGCGACAGCGCAGAGACAAGAGAGCCTGCGCGAAGAGGGGTGGAGAGATGCGCACTTTTCTGGGTCTGCGGTGTTTGCTGAGGAGCGAAGCTGAAGGAGCCCATCTGCGAGCTTTGAGGGAGTATCCTCCGTCCGGAGGGATCGTTGGACATGGTGAAGGTCGGCCGGTCAGGAGAGGCAGCTTGGTCGCATAGGACGACCGCGTCTTGCCGGAGGGGTCGGAAAGAGCCGTGTCAAGGCATGTATTCCGACGGGGCAGGACTCGGGCGCGAGGGGCGACGGACGACGGGACTATGGCGGTCCTGTGGAAGAACAAGACAAGGTCGTCCGCGTCAAGCTCTGTTGGTCAATCGGTGACGCGAGCAGAGTTGAGAGGAAGTCGACGCAGGTGGAGGTGGGATTCGGGAATCAAGTACAAGTACAGATCGTTAGCGAGTTGCATGCCGTGCCGACAGGTACTGGCTCTCGTTGGGAGGGTAGGGCAGCGGGAAGGAGGGGGTGTGGGCGGAAGGCCATGCTTAATTTTCGACCAGGCCTGGCCTCCAGGTGTGGTGGAAGCGACAGGTGCGACCGGCGTCGTGCTTGGCGCCCACCCCAGGGCAGGAGATAGGCGGGACTAGGATGGCACATCCACATTCGCGGGTGGGGATCGGGTGGGGACAGGCCTGGGTGGTGGATCGGTGGTTTGCCGACCTGAAGGATGGCACGAGATATTGGGTTCTCGTCATTTCAATCACGTCGTGCTACCGCTTATACGTCACATCTATAGGGTGGTTTCACGAGCTGGACACGCTGCGCTGCCCACTAGGTCTTTCCCGTATTCCGGAGTCTATACGAAGTCAAGGAGGCAAGCGCGAGCGGAAGGGCAGGTGTGACTTGGATGGGTCGCGGTGGCACCTGCCCATTAGCTTTTGCCATGACGAAGTAGGGGCAAGAGCAGCACGGCACGAAACAATGGGGACAATACGGCGTAAGAAGCCAGCCGCAGCTGCTTACTAGCGACAAGTCCAAAGCACAAGCCACGGCCCGTCCATCCCGCGAGGAGGCCTTTTATTACGGCATGTTGAGACGAGATGCTTTTCCCATACCGAGTACTGTGCTCGATAGGCCGAAAGGACCTGGGGATTTAATACCGAGCACTTGTCCGGAGATAAAGAGGTATCTGGTCCACCGGGCTGACCAAGTGGTATCGCACCAATCTCTGTACCAGGTACGCTCCGAGTCTGCCGAGGACAAACTACGTAGTGGGTTAAGGAGACCCACCCCACTACGCAATCGAGGATTGACGGCAGAGCTGATCCTCAGATCCTTTCAGGGGCCGCGCTGAAAACGCTCTGAGCATGAGTGGGCTGCACTTCTCTTACAATTGTATGCGCCATGCACCGAGTAATCGCAGACAACACAGTTTGCTCGAGTCCCTTTGGCCTATTAGGTGCCAATATTGCAGGAGTGGGCGATCGTGTCCACCTGAGGCCGCAGGACTCCAACTACAAACATTGTAACAGGGACGCACTCTCAGCTGGTGTCGGACGCCCCGAATCATCATCGCTTTGCCTGCGCCACGACGCTCGCAATCTCACCGGGTGTCAAGTCAAGGACGTGGAAGTAATCTAGAAACTCTCCAGAAGGTCCTCGCTTGTGGTTCACCTCAAAATACCGGCGGGAATCCCTTAATATAGCATCACCGAGACACACCCCGTACTCGTACATTATGCTTCGGTAATAATCTCGGAGGAAACGCAGTCGACGCGTTTCGCGAGACGACGAGAGAAAGGATAACCCTGGCGCAGGGACCAACCCACCCGTGTGCGCAAGAAGTTACTGTTGTCGAGGCCAACGTCAATGAGACATGTCTTCCCCCCAGAGTATGCGATGCCACCGCCAGAAACGGTCCTAAAACCGGCGTTTATTCATGCGAAGTCGTCTGGTCCTCCACGTCCGCACCGCCCTCAAGCTTATTACATGTAATTACCTTGCAGCCATGCATCGCTCAGACCCCAGAGATCACCGCGTCAGCAAAAATCATGCCCATCTCCCGGCCGGCCAAGGTCTCGTCTTGCTCGGACTCTTCCATTCCAACCTAATCGGCCTTGCTGCACCGGGCCAGATCGCCATGGCCCCCGGCGTCTCAGTCCTGCTCAGCCATGTCGCACTTCCTTTGAAAGGGCTCCTCCCATGGGTGTGTACGAGGTAGGCTGCACGCACTGACAGCTTGCCATCTCTCGAGCGCCACCTCGCCCCCGTACTTGTCTATCTGGACGTGACGCTGCAGGGGGCCATCGGGTGAATACAAGCGGGGGCGTGCATGGAGACTGGACCCTTTGAACGGGGATTGGAAGCAACGAGCCGGCCATCCTGTCGACGAGATGCCATAAGCAGCACGCCGAGTATTAAACTACACTCAGTAAATTCCCACGTCGCTGTTAAAGCGACTTACATGGCCACGGCGTGTCTGTTCTCGGCGAGCCCGCGCCAAGCGGACTGCCAGTCTCTCGCAGAACTCTCCTGGCGCCAATACAGAATAATTCACGACGTGAGGCCATGGCCATGGAACGGCGGCCCAACTCCCGTCGTGTCAAGCGCCTCCACAACTTTGGAACAACGGGTCCCTATCCGTACGGAAGAATTAGGGACAGAGCCCTCAGGCCCGATCCTTCAAACTCCACGTGGTTTGTGTCACGTCCGTGTGTCCGGTACATGTAAAGCGCCCCTGGCGCCTATTGCTCGCCCGCGTCGGGGCTTGGCCTTCGCAACCTGATTTGTTAAGATGGTATGACGTGACGGCGTCGACGGAGCCCTGTCGAGGTCTGATCTGTCTGGCGGTCTGCAGGCAGAGCGCACCGCACCCACACGCGCCAACCCCGATACGGGGCGCACGAGCCCTTTCCCGCGCCGCAATCCTGTGGGACTGGGAGGAGGCGATTTCGTTCCGCTGCGCGCCAACAGTGGGAAGCGGTGGCAGATCGTGCTCCCCCGCGGACCACTTTTCACGATCTCGACATATCGCCTGCAAGTAAAAGTGCAGGGCGGTGTGTGGGTCCGCAAACCCGTCTGAAACAGGCTCCTGGCTGAAGCAGCCAAGTGTAGGTGCGTTTTGCGGGATTATGATATCTCTGCGCGCGCCCTTTCCCATGCCTGCCCACATTTTCGGGGTATCGATATGCCGAGACGCTCTTCTGCCAGGTATAGGTGTATTCAGGGTAAGACAATTGTCAGTGGAAGAGAAGACTCACCATACGAGATAATACAGAGTATGTCGGAGCCGAGGCTGAGGGAGTTGCATGGATTGCCTGCTGCGGTGTCACGTTGGAGATGATGGGATGGGCGCGGCAATGCCATGATCTCCAGGTGCCGAACCATGGTTAACCAAGATGCCGAGTAAGACATATATACATACGTCCAGACAAGTCGGCCCTGTGCACAGGGCCAACCAAACCACGGTGGAAGCTCAGAGTCGCATTGGCCCCGGCCCCACCCCCCACACCGTCCCGGCTGTCCATGTCCCTGAGCGCTCCTTCCCTGTCCCCGATGCACATGCCCTTGGCGCCCTTTCCATACCACAGACGCGCCCAGGGGAAGGGCGGCAGGTGCCATCGGCAAAGCTCTGGCCCTTGCAGGGATCACATTTCGACGTTCCGGTGCTTCCCACAACGAGAGCTGGGCTGTCAGAACTCTCACTGTTGCCGTCTCATGCATTTCGGCATCACTACAACCCGGATACGTGCCTGCAGGTTCTCAGACCCAGCTGCACCAGGTGATGCACGCCACCGGTGCCAAGAGCAGGACACAAAAGGCCCAGCGCCCCAAGCTGCTTTGAAGCGGATTGATAAGTCGCGGTGACAGGAACAAGTACGAGTACGACTCTGGATCGGCTTCGTGCTTCCTCCATTCGCCCAGCGTGCTTGGAGGTGTGGATAAGGTACCAGCTGCAGGACGCACACGAGTCAGAAACAGGAAGGAAAGAAAGCCCGTGCGTCCAGAGATCAGCCCTCCACGCCCAGCAGCCCCACCAGGAAACCAACACAGCAGGCGAAGGATTGGTGCACTGCGACTCGATACGGGCCGAAACGGCGTGGGCCCTCGTCCATGACACTGCCGTGCGATTCCCCCCTGTGATCTGTTAGAAGGGCCGAGAACCGGGCGAATCGACAAGGGTGGTGCTGAACAAGAGGACAGGGGTCTTCTGGTCTGCCGGGCACACTCTCCCACGCACCCTCCCCCGCAAAGCGCCCGTGCAGGCATTGACGGAGTGTCGGGTCCACGATTCCTCGAGCCCGTTCTTTAAGGGGCGACCACACAATTGCCAGTCCGCAACGTGCTAAGCGTCACCGGGGGCGGGGACGCCGCCAGACCAGCGGGGCCATCACTGACGGTGCGTCTGATGGAATTGGCCGCCGGGGATATGAGAGCAATTCCTCGCCAGACGCCGTGCTTCGACATTCATGTCCTCTTGTTGTCCTCCACGCACCAATCGTCGACTCTCCCAGCAGACCAAGGCACCCCAATCCCACACTCGCCGCCATCGGTCGGTCGCCATGGTTGCACCCGCGGGAACGGGGGTTGCATTACTTCCCGCCGCGGACCAGGGCCGCGTGCTGCTTTCACATGCAAAGCCTGGAGCTGGCTCCCAGCCTGCTCGCGCAAAGTGGCTTGTGCCTGTGCCGAGGCTCCCCGCGAGGACAAGGTTGGGGAACCCAATCCGCGGCGCCACTCATTCCCACCTTTCACGTCAGCGATGGAGATTGCCTCGTACTCGGTACAAGAAGCCGCGCCTTGCAAGCCTGGAGGGACCTTGAATTTACTCGGTGCGCGAATTTGGGGCGGCTGGCGCTCTGGGGTGCATTGGCCCCAGAAATCATCTCGGACCGTTCGGGGGAGACCGCAACACCTGTCTATCATTAGCAATCAATTGATTCTCGACCTGGGGTAAAACCATGCCCCATGGTGGATTTCACTAGAGGTCTCATTTCATGCCGCTTCTGGAACAGTTCCTTGGGGAAACCTGGCTGGCGGTGGGAAGCGGAAGCGCAATCTGAGTGACACCTGCCACTCGATGCTTGACGTATACTTACACACATCCTCGGTAGTATCGCCATATGATTAAATGTTCCTGGGGCTAAGGCGTTGGCGGCACCCGCATTCCCGGAGTCACTTATAATACCGGTATTATAATCGCTAATATCCGACTGCCAGATGACGACCCTCGTACACACGTTTCGTTCTCGGTATTATTGGCCAAATGTCGTTAATCATAGCACCGATGCCGAGGTGCGGGAGAAAATAACACGCGCAAATATAACCGCCTCCCAGCCAATACCTTTGGTTCAAAGCCCAGCACATGACCTGATGGAGGCGCGTCCTCATGCTATTGAGGCTCATCTCGTCTGAGGCTGAGCCTAAGCCCGGAGATCTCCTTGCTGATCCGCAGATCGGATCCGGAGGCGATGAACAAGATTAAAGACCGGGCGGAACCATGGCCGGGCGCTGGCCGCACGCCCTTCCCGTATCGAGAAGTCGTCGCCGATGGCGTCGGAGATAGTGCCTTTCTCAACAGCTGCTGCTGCACTCCTCCCCAGGCTGCCGGGACAGGGACCGCTGTTCATTCCGCAGGTCTGGTTCTGGAAGCATTCCACGTAAGGGTAGCCCTGGGGCGTGTGGACGAATTGCCGAGAAATAGTTACTTGCTCTCGTCGTGGTGGTTCACGAAATTGCCGTTCCGGCCAATTATTGCGGAGAATTGGCTCCTCGCATGAGACGGCTCTCTCCTGGCTTGGGGAAAGGGGATTTTCTCAAAGCAGGAACGGCATAGGGATCCAACTTCGGTTGTTTTGGGCCCTCGTACCTGGGATATACGAGAATCCAACCCGGGAAGAATGGTCGCAAACCGGTTTGAGCAGGTGCTTGCTCAGTGTGGTCGTGCGTGTAAGTCGCTGGGCAGCAACCGAACAGTGGCCATGGTGGCGGCAATCTGGTTGCGCTAACCGCGCCCGAGGGAGTGGCCACAGCGCTCGCACGTTGCTTTGTCATGTGGGCCAGATTGGTGGAGGGGGCGACAGGAAACCGCGACCTGCCAGCGAAATCGGCGCCACTTCTGTCATCAATGTCGACGACTTCACTTGATCCGTAATCGCCATCATACCGCTTCCGCGAAGCGAATATACCCCGTAACACATCTCGGCTCTATCGCACGCCTCATCACCTCGCATTCTTCCTCACCCTGCGTGATTTCCATCGGGCCAATACAAGTACACCCCACCCCACCTCATCCTTGCAAGCGCCGCCCCCACCTTCAATTTTCCCGAGACAACTCCAATCCGAACATCCAAGAACCACGGGACGGGACGAAACAGCACAGCCATGGACAAGGACAACGCGAACCCGACCATCCTGAACCTGTCGCAGCTGCCGACGAGGCAGGCCCAAAAGAAGGTGCTGCCCTCGGGCCCCGGGACAAAGTACCACGACCTCATCTTCTCGAAGCCTGCCTATCTCGGTTCGTCCGACGATGAGAGTGACTGGGACTCCGATGACGTGGCGGCCGACAGCGCCTTTTCTGTGGAGCCAATCGATGAGCAGGAAGTTTACGGTAAGATGGTTCCTCGGCCGTTCTGGTTCGCGTAATTCCATTCTTGGATACCAAGTGTGCAGTATATCATGGGTGTGCTGGCTCTTGCTCGTGTGTCCGGGGCATCGTGGAACACGAGGCCTTGCCCTCAAATACTATATCAATCTGGCGAGGATCGACACTGACGCTTATCCAGATCTGATCGCGACGATATCGGACCCGGAGCACCCCCTGTCCCTGGGCCAGCTAGCCGTCGTCAACCTTCCAGACATCCGCCTAACGGCCTCCCCATCAGGCGGGCCCGACTCCCTTGTCGAGGTGCTCGTGGAGATTACCCCTACCATCACGCACTGCTCCCTCGCCACCATCATCGGCCTCGGCGTGAGGGTGCGCCTGGAGCAGGCCCTGCCTCCCAACTATAGGGTCGACGTCAAGGTCAAGCAGGGCACACACACGCAGGACGAACAGGTCAACAAGCAGCTGGCCGACAAGGAGAGGGTCGCCGCGGCGCTTGAGAACCAGGACCTGAAGAGGATGTTGGAATCCATGCTGTCTACGTGTGCGTGAGCCCTCTGGGCAGAGCCCTGTCGGGTTTCTATTCCGGTGTAAAGGACGGGGCAAGCCGCTGGGCCGAGATTGAAGGGGCCAGGCTTCAGAGGACAGGGTGTCCGGCGGTAAGCGTTTCCGACAATCCATTCTATGCCTTCTATGGACCAGGTATATCCGGGGCAACACTCAGAAGGGAAATTCGAGTTACGACATGCTCCGCATCGTAGCCTCGACGTGGAATACACGAAAGATGTCAAATGGGGATGAAATACGGGATGAGCCCGATGCCGAACCGGCTCCGAGCGACCCCGGTCCTCCACACTATTGTCGGTACTGCATGGAGCGGGACTCGCAGGCATCCCACCTCGCGCCGCTGAGCACCTTCGATATTCCCTATGACGGCGCCCTATGCGGCAGTGGGTGGGATTGCCATATTAGTGGGGCATGGCGAAGCAGGGCCAGCGGTCTGGAGGGTGTGGCCTGAAGACTTGGAGAGATCGCGCATGTCGTATATGCGGGACGGTGTGCGTTGGGCGGGACAAGATACACCATAGTTTTCCTTGTAAATGCCGTTCTTGAACTGGGAATTACATGCAGGACCCTGTGCTTCAAAGTGCTACTCTGCTCAGGTGTCCCGCCCGAGCGGGCTGTGCAGTGCGACGTCCCAGGTCGGGCGCCGCCAGCCCGGGACTCACCAATACGAAGCAGTAGGCGCCGTGCCTTGATATATGCAGCTGAATACGAGGGCATTAGTCTGACGAAATCCCACCCTCTACGGCGGTAAGCGCCGTGTCGGCCGTGCGGATGTCGCTGGAAGGTAAGCTGCACCCCTTACCCCTGGGGCTTAGCTTCGCCTCACTCCATGCAATGGCACTTCAGCTCTTGAACGGGGACACGAGGCGAGCGGGGCAGACTTTCGGGCACGTCCAAGGACGGGAAGGATGCCCTGCAGCGGGTTCCTGCGGATGGGGGGCGCTGCATGCAGGTCCCGGAATCGCTCCCCGGACAAATTCATACGTCAATGGTCCAGCTGAAGGGTCCGTGGGCCAATCTGGACAGGGCCCGTCCGCGCAACTCCTTACACGAGGTGGATTTCCTGTTCGGGGCTACTCGATACTCCCAATGATACTCTTCGTCAACTTACACACGCCGTGTCACAACTCAAGCAAACCAAAATTACATCCGTATTTACTCCCACACCCTGACTGGCAAGCCCCCGAACCCCCTCCCTAATCCAGCAATCCCCCGTCCTTCAACTCCTCCCACTGCTCCGCCTCGAGGAAGGTCCCCACAGAGACGTCATCGCTCAACCCCTTCCTCCTCCTCGTCTTCAGCACAAAGTCCCTCGCGGTGGCCTGCACAGACGCCGCCTGCAGTGGCCTCGTCACCGCCGCCTTGTCCAGCGGGTCCCCGGGCACCACGCTCCAGTTGTCGAAGCTGAGGCTCACCATGGCGGCCCCCTGCGTCTTGATCCTCAGGTCTGTCTCGAAGCCGAAGCTGTCGATGACGGGGATCAGGCCGTTGACGCGCGAGAGCGGAGTGCCAGGCACAGGCCCCTCGGTGAGGATGTGGCCGCGCCGGCGGGAGAGGCAGTTGTAGACCTCGGAGGTGGCGGCGTCCTTGCAGGTGACGGAGACGGCGTAGACGGGCTCCATGAGGCGGGGGGAGGCAAGGAGGAAGGAGGAGTAGCATGTCCGGCGGGCGGTGGGGATGATTTGGCCGCCGCCGCGGAAGATGGCCTCGGAGGCGAGGGAGATGTCCGTGAGGCGGAACTTGGTGTTCCGTATGGCTACAGGCCCAGGTTAGCACTTGAGTGAATCTTTGGCCATGATGTCGGGCGACTTACGCTCTTCCGTTAGCGGGCCTTCGCGGGTGGCCCAGCTGAACCCTTGCCTGACCGACTCCCGCACGTTTCTTAGAAGCTTCTTGTCCACCTGTACAGAGTTAGAACCTTCATCTCACGGCGTACAACGAACCGCGGGACCTAAACAAACCTCTCCCGGCAGCGTATCGTCCTGCAGGATATTCGTGCCGTTATCCTCAGGCCCGAATGCCCATATTCCACGTGCCGCAAGCTTATCCCACCCGTAGTTGCTCTCGAAGAACTCCGCCGTCTTCCGTATGGGATCCCGGATCTTAACGGCCCCCGTCTCGATATCCCGCGCGATCCCCTGATCAAGCGGCTCCGCGATCATCGTGATGCGGTTCTTCTTGTTGGGCGTGATGGCGAAGCACTTGGTCATCGACTGGTCGACCACCGTCTCGCAGAACCGCGTCACCGGGTCCGACACCTTGATCTCCATATCCGAGTAGAGCTTCCGCAGGTCGTGTAGCACACAGTCCATGTAGAGCTCGCCCGTGCCGAGGATGACGTGCTCGCCTGACTCCTCTACTCTCGTGTTGATCAAGGGGTAGCTCTTGTTAACCTTCCGGAGTCCGTCCAACATCTTTGGCAGCTCCGAGGGGTTCACGGGCTCGACCGCGACCTTGAGAACCGACTCAGTAAAGTGGGTGAGCGGCTTGAAGATGTAGGCATCCTCGTTGTTCTCGAGCTTGGGGGGCACCAGGGTCGCGGTCTTGACGATGGAGTTGTCGATACCGCTTATTAACGCCCATTGCCCCGCCGGCACGCCGTCTGTGGGGATGTTGTACCTCGTCTCGGCGATGAAGACCTCGTCCATTGTTGCCATCACCATGTCTTCCTCGTCATCCACCGAGTAGCCCTCGCCGAGCACGCGCACCTGCGCGCCGGGCCGCGCTGTTCCGCTCAGCACGCGCCCAAACGAGTAAAACCGTTTCGCGTCACCCGTGTTGAAGAGCTTGGCAATATGGACCACGAGGGGACCATCCTGGTCGCAGCTGAGCATAGCATCCACAACCTTGGAATCCCACTGGCCAGTGTAGTATTTTTGCAGGTATCGCTCTGCCGACTCGAAGGGTGACGGCACATGCTTCACCACCATATCGACGAAACCGGTGGAAGCCCCAAAGAACTGGTCGCATGCGAGCTTCAACAGGTCCTTCGCGTCAGACTTGTACTGAGACGGCTTCAGAGTAATCCCCAGCGACTCTAGCACCGCGCGGAGGTCCTCTGGCGCGTCTGCGATGCAGTGCGTGAAGAGCTTATAGACGGGCTCGAGAACGAAGTGGAGGAACGACCGGCTCGAGTTGGGCTCTAGTGGTTTCCTGGTGAACGTCCGCTTCTGAGGGTTGAAGTAGACGTCTCCCCATAGCCGCTTCGCGAATTCCTCGCTGTCAACGCCGCCGTACATGTCCGTGTACATCTTGGCGAAGGATTGTAACGTGAAAGACCACCCCAGCTCTGTACAGGCGAAAAGTACGTTCCCCTTCTCGGGGCTGACCCGTTTCGACGCCCCCTTCCCAGGGATGGCTTTCTCAATGTGGGCGTTCACATCCTCCACAACGTGCTTGATCTTGAAGTAAGCTTCCTTTGGCGGTAGCCGGAGTTCGAGAATGAGGCGGTCCATCTTGTTGAGTACCAGGGTCAGGGGTATATCCTCGAGCACCGCGTGCCTGATGATCTGCTCCGTGTTCACCTGAACACCCTCCACGACATCGACGACCAAGCAAACACCGTCGGCCACGCGGAGACCCGCTGCCACCTCGTCCACAAAGTTGACGTGGCCGGGAGTGTCGATGATGTTCAACAGGTGAGATTTCCCCTTTGTGCTCTGCAAGACCATGCTCATAGGGGACGCCTTGACCGAGAGACCCCTTTCCCTCTCCACTATGCTGATGTCGGTGTACCGGAGCTGCTCTTCCCTCTTCCGCCCCGCTCTCCGTTCTAGACGCTCGTTTATGTCGTGCGTCTCCAGCACCAGCATATCCATGAAGGCCGTCTTTCCGTGGTGTAAGTGACCGGCTAGCGCGATGTTTCGCGTCTGTTCCGGAAAGTTCATAAGGCCGGTCATGAAATTTCGGTCGAAGAAGACTGGAGGCAGATCGGCCTCCTCGATGTTGAACTTCTTCTGCTCGACGGGCGCGATGATCGGTTGGGTGAGGGGCTGCGCGTCCACCTCTTCAACGAGCGTCTCTACCTCGGTGCCGTACGTCTGTTCCGCCGTCGGGTAGTATTGCTTGTCTTCGTGTAGAACTACGGCGTTCGAGGGGCCCTCTTTAAGCTAGGTCAGAGACGCGGTTCCCAAGCAGCGGCAGGAACAGGGGTCCACCTACCATCGAGGTCCATAACCTCCTGGCCGGCCACATCGGCGTCCTCATCCTCGTCGTAGGCGTACTTGGCGGCCTCATCCTCGCGAACGGACTCCTCCTCAGACTCCACCTCGTCGCCGATGAAGTTGCCGAACCTAGAGCTCAGTTAGTACGCCACGGTGCGTCCGATGCCAGTTCCGGGGCAACATACTCGTCGTATAGGTCATCCATCGCGGCCACAACTGATTTGATCCGGTCTTGCGGGTTGGTGGTGGGACTGGGCTCTGTCCGGGATATCAACCGTGTCGCGCGTCGTCGAGCTCGAAATTTCCAGGCTGCACTTAGTAAGGCTGAGCTGCTGGTCGTTGCTGGAGGTCGCGCGGGCGGTCACGTGTGATGCAAGGCTCACACTAACGAGGACCACAGTGCCCCACACCAGCTGCCATTTGAGCAAGGTGGGGCCTCAAAACACCCCAACATGCATATCTTCATTAGGGGCAACGCTCCTGGCATCTGGGCGGCAGAACTGGATGACGGGGCGGCCCCATCGCCTTGGTCCTCGTCCGGGCGGGGCTCGAGCCCAGACACTCCAGTATTTTGAAGTGAGGGGCACTGATCAGAGCGGGGTGAAAGATTATCGCCGCCAACGGGGCACAAAATCAAAACCAGCTGGCGAGAGCGCCATTGGATGGGATGGAAGCCCGGATTGTGCTCCCCGAATAGTAGAGGTGATTCAAGCACAATGATAGAATACAACTCTGGACGCCATCGAAGCGGTCTGGAATGGTCACATCGGCCGCACTCGGTGATTGGCTCCTCGATCGACAGCGCCGCACAGCGTCTTTCTGTCCCTGGAAAAGCGGCTGCCTGTCACCGCCCAAAAGCGGCTGCCTGCCACCCTCCGAAAGCGGGCATGGCTTCGCATCCACACTCAATTTCACCGCCGGACCCTCCCAACAAAATAGCCCATCCATTCTGAGCTACTTAGCTCCCTTTAGTACTGCCGCTGGCCTCCTTGCCTCCTCCTTCTTCCCCCTTCTTGTGTGTATGTTCCTGTAGATACCCAAAAGCGCCAGATCACGAAGCCACCATGTCCAACCTTCCCCCCGTATACATTGTCTCGGCCGTCCGGACCCCGGTCGGGTCGTTCCTGGGGTACGGCTCCCTCGAACACGTCCCCTCGTCTACCAGGCATTGCCGCGTCCCGCCGTGGGCAGACTAACCATTGTCGGACTGTAGCTCGCTCTCCAGCCTCAACGCGGTCCAGCTGGGCTCCCACGCGATCAAGGGTGCGGTCCACATCTCCTTTGCGCGAAAACAAGCCCTCGCCTAACAACTGTCCAACAGGTGCTCTTGATCGCGTGCCTCAGGTCAAGCCCGACGACGTCGACGAGGTCTTCTTTGGCAATGTCCTCTCCGCCAAGTACGTTCTTGCCCAGCCCGAAGCCCTCCTTTGAAGCCAGTGCCTTTGTCCTGGTGCAATGCTCTCTTCGTTCCCCTCCACAAAACCCCGTCTCTGTCCTGTCCGCCACTAACACCCACAAGTCTCGGCCAGGCCCCCGCCCGCCAGTGCGCCCTCGGCGCCGGTCTCCCCGACTCCGTCCCCTGCACCACTGTTGGCAAGGTCTGCGCCTCGGGCATGAAGGCCATCATCATCGGTGCCCAGACCATCATGACCGGCACCGCCTCCGTCGTCGTCGCCGGCGGCACCGAGTCCATGTCCAACACCCCCCACTACCTCCCCAGCCTCCGCAACGGTGCCAAGTACGGCGACCAGACCATCGTCGACGGCGTTCTCAAGGACGGCCTCACCGACTCCTTCAAGAAGGAGCACATGGGCGTCCAGGGCGAGCTCTGCTCCTCCGACCACGGCATCTCCCGCGAGGCCCAGGACGACTATGCCATCCGCTCCTACGAGCGCGCCCAGGCCGCCACCGAGGCGGGTTCCTTCAAGAACGAAATCGTCCCCATCGAGGTCTCGGGTGGGAGGAACAAGCCCAACGTGACCGTCGACCGTGACGACGAGGTCAAGAACCTCAACCCGGACAAGCTGCGCGCCATGCGCCCCGCCTTCAAGCCCAATGGCGGCACCATCACCGCCCCCAACGCCGCCCCCATCAACGACGGCGCCTCGGCTGTCATCCTCATGTCCGAGGCCAAGGTCAAGGAGCTGGGCCTCACCCCTGTGGCTAAGATCCTCGGCTGGGCCGACGCCGCGCGCGAGCCCGAGCGCTTCACCACCGCCCCCGCGCTGGCCATCCCCAAGGCGCTGAAGCACGCCGGTCTCGAGGCCGACAAGGTCGACTTCTACGAGATCAACGAGGCCTTCTCCGTCGTCGCCCTCGCCAACATCAAGCTCCTGGGCCTCGACGCCGAGAAGGTCAACGTCTTCGGCGGCTCCGTGGCCATCGGCCACCCGCTGGGCTGCTCCGGTTCGCGCATCGTGACCACCCTCACGAGCGTGCTCCGTGAGAAGAAGGCCAAGATTGGTGTCGCCGGTATCTGCAACGGTGGCGGTGGCGCGTCGGCGCTTGTCATTGAGAACCTGCAATGAATCGGGGCGCGGGCTCGGGGATTTACGACAGCGGCTCACTTATAAGAGCAGCTGGGTGGGATGTTGGCCCTGACGGGGCACGGAAAACAGGCGCATATATGGTCTCGGCGTGGAGCTGTAAGGCCTTGCCAAGTAGAGAGGAGTGATCAACCCTCCGTAATATAATTTTGATCTCATTGAGCCGCACCAACGGGCTGCGCCCATCAACATCGTCGTCACCTCTCACACCTAGACAGGAATATCCCAGGGAAATTTGCCAATTCCACATCAACAACTTTCGGGAAACATGTCAATAAAACTAATCCTAATCCTACAACATTAACGCTCCATTTTCCTCTGAATCTCTCACCACAGCTGTCGTGGCCAACCGCGCCGCCAAATCCGCCCCGGGCAGCGGGTCCCACCCAATAACCAAAGCGAAAGAACAAACAGAGACTGACTATGCTAGGGACATGAACCGTGGCCGTAGAACACCTTAAAGGCTGAGGAACCGGGAGACAGTCCTCTCGCTTGGCCGTGATACTCGGGCCCTTCTACCGCAAAACAAATGAGAAAGGGCCAACCAAATTCAGGCACCAAAAAACCAAACCCGCCGTTAGAAACTCCGTCCGACTGCCACACACACCCATCAGCCGCTCATCTCAACATCCTTCCCCCCTTCCGCGCCCTCCCCGTTCACGACGCCCTCCTCCACCCACCTCTTGTGAGCCGCCTTCCGCTTCTCAACCTCCTCCTGGCTAAGGTCCTTCATCCAGGAGTTGTTCATCACAAACTTCTCTCTCAGCTTGTGCGCGCGCTGCGCCAACGCTATATCCCTTGTGTTCTCGCGCTCGTCCCAGTCCTTCTTGGTAGCCGGCCCCGCGTTGGAGAGGAAGCTCTCCGACGAGCCCGCGTCCCAGACCATCTTGGACGTCCGGAGGCAAATGTTGACAACGAGGTTCTCGTCGAAGGAGACCGCCTTGGGCACGTTACCATCGTCCGAATCCGTCTCGTTGGACGGGATGTTGCGGTTGAGGACTATCTTGGAGAGTTTTTCCCTATCGACTCCCTCGGTAGGCTCAGTGCGGAGGTAGGATGAGATGTAATACTGCCAACGCTCCTGAAGCTTCATGTCATCCATGTGGAAGGTAGTCTCTTTGCTCTGGAGCCAGCGGACGCTAGCCTCTGACTTGGACGGTACCTAGGGCAATAATGTTAGTGTATGAATCTCCCCTCGAGAATTGAGTTGCGACTTACCCAGGAAAGGACGAAGAGCTCGCCGTCCCTAATGCATTTCTCGGCGAACTTGCGAGCACTCAGCTCCGTCTGGTAGCTCGTCTCGTCACGTTCCCGGCTCAGGAGGAACTGCTTGATGAGGTCGTACGTCTTGTCCCTCCCGTCTACGCTGCTGCAGGTAAGAGCCAGCCGGCAAAGTGTCCTGATGAGGTCCTGGGTGGTGTACAGCTTCCAGCCAGTGGTCAAGTAGAAGTGGCGCATGATCTCCTGGAAGCGAGGCTCGTCGATGTCGCCGACGATGAACTCCTCGATCAGGTCCATAGTCTTGGACCAGTAGGTTTCCGGTGTGTCGGTCGCCTCGAAGTAGAGGTTGGGCCTCTCAGACAAACCAATGTCTGTTGCCGGCCGCGGCCTGTGGACCCTGGAGATCGACTCAGTCATACTGTGCTCGCTCTCCTTGACCTCGCGCAGCCGCTGGTAGAGAACATGGAAAATGCTGAAGAAGATGTAGATGGTCTGGTTGGCGAAGAAGTTGTACCAAGGCCGTTGGAAGTAACCATCCGCCTTCAGCTCCTTGTCCGACGGGAGCAGGTCTCCGTCCTCCTGGCTCTTGATGACAATGGGCTTGGGAATGGTCGGCATCCACCGCTCGTTGGACCCATCAGAGAGGGCTTGGTCGTTATTGGTCTCGGACGTCTCATCTTCGTTACCGGAGGCAACATCCGGAGTCGTCTCTTTGCTGCCCGACGCACTGTCATCCTTGGATGCCCGGGACTTGCCCGTGTTTCGGCCCGGGTCAAGAACTCCCCGAAGGAGATCACCCCTTCTGCCATTGCGTCGGCTTCGGCCGTTAGTTAGCTCTAACGGCGTAGGCTCGTCCGCATCCTCATCCCCAGAGTCCAACTGGAATTTGGGGATACGGTCTTGCACCTTGGCATCGTCGAGGTCGAAAAATGCCGGGATGAAATCCACGAAGAAATCCCATATCCTTTCCTTCTCGCTGTTGCTGTGCTGGCTGTTGTGGATGGCATACAACGCCATCAATCGCAGCAGGTCAAGTGTCACGTCCTTGTCGGAGAATGACCACTGGAACTGGTGTCTGGGAGCGGTCCCCTTTAGGCCACGCTCCCGGCGCTGCTCTTCATGCTTCGTCTTGATGACGTCGACCAGGTGCTTGGCGGAAAGTTGGCGTTTATCGGCCTGTTTGGCAAGAATACCCATGTGGTCCAGACTCTTCAGGTGCATATGCTCCGTCTGAGTATGCCACACCTTGGACCATTCGCGCTGAGAGAACCGCCACTCCTCATCCTTTTGCTTCATGCGAGCAAGGACAATGGGCAGCACGCTGAACGGGTCGCTGAACAGATCATTGACGACCTCAATGCCTCTCTCGCCGTAAAGCTTCTTGCATACTCGCTTGAAGATTGATACGGACTGGCCAGCCAAAGCTGAGGGCATGCGGAATTGTTCTTGCTCGACTGGTGTCATCATGAGCATCTGCTGCGCGATCGGCTCCAGGAGCTGGATGCACTTAAGATTGGTCTCAATGTTGAAGTCGTAGTCGTGCCTCTCTTCCTCGATCCGGTGGAGGCCTTCCTCGAACGCGTTCTTACGGTGAGCCACAAACCCGGAATCCTCTGAAGCCCACGTAGGGTGAGAGGCCCAGTTATCGTTGAGCACCGAGGAGCAAAGCTCGTCACGGCCACTGCATGGCTTGAGGCGTTCCTACAAGACGAGATTAGCAAGATATAAACGGTGTACGCTCAACTAGACTTACCCGCTTCGGCAAAAGCCGATAACTGGGGCCAAACCCCCTGCAGTTGCTCAGGGATACTTTGCCGGTGGGGGGAGCGGGCAAGTTATCCACGGCGACGTCCTGCGGCTCGTACTGGAGGAAGGACCTCCAGAAAGAGAGAAGCTCCTGATTAGCCATCAAGTAGTTGCAGCCCTGGTGGTAGAGCGTGTCCCGATCGATGATTTGCTGGCTGAAGAGGTTGCAAAGCTTCAGGAATTCGTTCATGGAGGTCTTATTTCCGAGATACTTCTTGACCCGTTCAAAGAACGCAAGCTCGTCCTGGTTTGCCGCCGCCGCCGACGGGGGAGGGATGGGCTCCGGCATAATAGGCGTGAGCGTCGGCTCGGCGGCGGCGACGTCAGAAGCAAGCGCCTTGTTGTGGGCGAGTTTCGGTTTCTTCGACGCCGGGCCACCTATTCCACGGTTGGCCAAGGGAGTGGCCTCTGCTGGAGACGCAATGGGAGCTGGCGCCTGCTTGTCGTTTCGCTGCCGTTTCTTCGTGTCCTTGCTGGCGCTTGCAGGAGGGGCGAAGCTTCCCAACGGTGGCATCTTCTGACCGCCAGCACCGCTCGCCTGAGGCGTGTGCATGAGGCCAGGAGCCGGGGTGCCTTCGTCACCGGCGCGGCCAGGGGTTGACTTCTGCCCTGTGCTCTCGGGCAGGAATTGCTTGAAGTCTTCGAGGAGGTCGGGCGCGGTGTGGAAAAGGGTGGTAACCTGAGAATAAACATCCGCGATCGCCTTTGACTCCCGCTGGTAGGTTTGGAGAATTTCAAGGAATTGCTTGTAAACCTCTGGTTTTTCCTGGAAGCGATTCTAGAACAGAACCATCGTTAGAACGTCCATTTTACCTCGCGTTTCGAGCAGGTACGGAGATTGGCCCAGCATACCTTGATCTTGTTCACGTAGCTGATGGCATGGTTAAACTCTACGGGCCCACGCTTTTCCTGTCCCGCCAGCTGGGCCGCGGCACCGTTAACCGAGCCCGCCGCGGCGGAAGGCGTCGGAGTGTGGACGTTACGGGCTCCCGGGGCAGGGCCTGGAGCAGCAGGGTTTTGAGCCTGCGTAGAAGCCCCGGCTGGGCGCTGTGCAGAACCGCCGGCCTCAAACGGCGGCCCCTGACCCTGACCCTGGTAGGGCGCCCCCGGTGCCCCCGCCGGATGGCCGCTGTAACCACCTTCACCGTCAATGGCAGGAGCAGGCTGTTGCGGCCAGCCACCCTGGCGTTGGCTGAAGAACGGATTCCGCCCACCGGCCTGCGCGTGGGCTTCTCCCTGGTTCGCGCCCCTGCCAGCTATGGACTGGACAGTGGTGCCCATGGGAGTGGTGACCCGTATGGTGTTGGGATCGTTCCCAGCTCCACATTCGATGCGGTAGCCGGGAGGGAGGAAAGTATTGAAGCCCTGGATGAGGTTCGGGTGCCCGGCGAACAATTCGGAGACACGGTTGATAACACCGGGGGTGTCGATCCTGAGAAAAATTAGCATCTTGATCTTTTCCGACATATTCTTCGTCCAGGCGGCCAAACATACGACTGGCTCTTGAAATCTTTCATTATGTCCAAGAATCTGTTGTAAACCTCAGGCTGGTCGTGGAACTGAACTTTGACCTGGTCGAGATACGTGAGAGCATCCTATGGCAAACAGGTCATTAGTGTCTGCTGAAAGCGGTTGGGCAAGGATGTGTTGCTTTAGGTTCGAAGGGTGAGATGGCATCCTGGAGCTAAATAGTAGGACACAGCGGAGTGTACCCGACTTGCTTCATCATCGAAAAGAAGGGATCGAACAGTTGCTCACATTTAGAATCGGCTGCTGCCCTTGGTTTCCGGGACCCGGCGCTCCCTGCTGCTGAGGCGGGCCTTGGGCTCCTCCTGGGGCTTGGTTCGGCTGGACCGGCCCATGACCTTCCTGAGGGGGTAGGGGGCCGCCAAAGAGTGACTGAGCGGCGTTGGGGCCACCGTGCTGCCCAGTGGGCGCGTTGGCAGCATGGGCGATTGCGCCGAACAGCTGATGCTGGGGCCCAGTAGTCCCGGGAGGCGGCGCGTGTTGGACGGGGGGGCGATTGCCTTGCTCATGAAGAGGGCCACCGAAGCCCGCGACGGGACCAGAAGGCGTTCCGAGTGGTATCGCGGACGAAGAACCGTGGTTGGCGAGAAGGCCGCTGGGGCTGTGTATGCCCTGCATCCGTGACGCGACCGGCTGATGGATGGGAATCGAACCCGCGCTGCTCTGGTGGGGTGGCACGTTGTGTTGGAAAGAGTCGCGATGAGCCCGCTCGCTTTGCTCACGCTCGCGCTCGCGATGAGCCATGTCGTCAGCCGCGCGCTGGCGTTGGTCGAGAAGTTCGCGATCCCGATCGAACGACCCGGGGCCTCGGAGAGGCTGGTTATTCATGTTTGAGTTCACTACCAGTAAGTCGCAGGCGTTAGCGCTAGATTCTCGGGTGCATGTCATGCATACAGGAGGGAGGAAAGGCCGTAGTTGAGATGACAGGCCGAGGGGGGGCCGTTGCGACGGGACAACGGCTCGGCTGTCAGGAGAAAGAGGGGAGGTCGCGCTTCGCGCTCACTTACGGCACTGAGATGTCTCGCTGGGTATGTCGCCTGCATCAGAGAACGAGCTCCATGGAGACCAAGCGATGATACGTCACGGGGTTCTGGTACGAGAGGCGGGTGGAGATAAAAAGAGGTGGTGTGGGAAGTCAAACCTGGGGATTTGGGCCGATTGAGTGCGAGCTCGGCTGAACTGCAACACGTCCCGTCCGGCAGATTCAAAAATGGCGCCAGGGCGGTCAAGGCTGGCTGGGCTGGGAAGGCCGGGTGCGACAGGTTTAATTGGTGGATGGCGGGAGATGCACGTGCTGATAAGGTCGGCGGTTATCTTATCGGACGGGCAACCCCGAAGCACGAGCTCGTACACAGCAGGCTGCAGCTGCCAAGGTCAAAGTTGGATTGTGGACCCTTGTCCCGAAGCAGCCCAAGTTTCAGTGCCAGCGTTGCCTCTCACCGTCATATTTTTCGCAGCCCCACCGAAAAGCATCTCGATACTCAACCCTGGTGTTGCACCGACGATCTTCTGAACGCAGAACCTGCGAGATACCAAAATCTAATACCGTCTGCCAGCTCCTTCTTCGACCACCCTCTCTCTCTCGGCGACTCTTGCCTGGTGCAAAGTTGCTCTTTCTGCCACGACGCGCTCTCTCGGCTATTTCGAGAAAGAACGACCGGTCTTCTATCGTCTACCGAGTATATTCGCCGCCCCGCTTGGCTTGCGACGCGCCTGCCTCTCCGACCCGAGTTCCATCGCTGCTTGCCATCGTCCGGATTTACCGTCGCTGGGAACTTCTAAACGAACGCAGACTCTCTCTCTCCTCTTCCTCTTATCCCATTCCTGAGCGGGTGCCATCCCTCTCGCGACATTCGCCCAGACATCGATCATGGCGTCCGCCGCCCCCACCGCGTCAAACATGGACCAGCAGGTCGACCTCTCCACCATTCCCATTTCGCCCGAGGGCGAGCGTGCCGCCGATGGCCCCAAGGATGCCGAGGGCAAGGTGGTGACCGTCTTCCACGACAAGGAGAACTTCAACGTGAAGCATCAGCTCCAGAACAAGTGGACTCTGTGGTTTACCAAGCCGCCCAGCGGCAAGGTTGGTCTGCCCGCTGATCCGGGCCTGTTTGGCACAGGGCGAGCAGTGCTGTTAACACTTCTGTGAAGGGCGAGAACTGGAACGATTTGCTGAAGAAGGTCATCGATTTCGACTCTGTCGAGGAATTCTGGGGCATCTATGTAAGTCTGCGGGCCCTGGTCTTGCTCTCGCTCGCCTCATGCTGACCATGTTGTGCACCAGAACAACATCGTCCCCGTTTCCGAACTGGCTCAGAAGTCGGACTACCATCTGTTCAAGGAGGGTGTCCGCCCTGAGTGGGAGGACCCCCAGAACAAGCACGGCGGCAAGTGGGCCTACCAATACAAGAACAAGGGTAGCGTTGACATCGACACGCTGTGGCTCCATATCATGCTCGCCGCTATCGGCGAGACGCTCGAGGAGGAGGACGACGGTGAGATCATGGGCGTCGTCGTCAACGTCCGCAAGGGATTCTACCGGATTGGCGTTTGGACTCGTTCGATAGGAAAGCACATCCCCAACCGTGGAGACGGTGATGTCAGCGGCGGCAAGGGTCGGCCCCCGGCTAAGGGCCAGGAGATCCTCATGTCCATCGGCGGCAGGTTCAAGGAGATTCTAAAGCTTCCTCCCACCGAGGCGGTCGAGTTCTCTGGCCATACCGACAGCGCGCACTCGGGAAGCAGCCGGGCCAAATCCAAGTTCACGGTCTAAGATATGGCATTCCTGGATGGCGCACCCTTGAGCTGTATCGAAGGGATGATGGGCAGGGTAATGGGCGAAACTGGTTGTTGCTGGGGCGAGGCGGGAGCGCAGTGCTGGAGTGACGATGCCTTTATGAGGAACAACGCTCGGTCTGAGTCGCGCCGCATCGGTGGCCGCAGACCATTCTGGAGTTCAGGAACGAGGCATGAGCACTATACCTTATGACTAGTCATGGAATATCAGGGAATCCTATCGTTTATCCGAGCTGCGAGTACATCTGCTCATTTCTGGCAATGGGGACGTTCTAGTCACACAGGTTAGCATAGTCCCCCCGGGCGGGTTTGAACACCAAAAAAAGAAGAAAAGAAAAAAACGAATGCAGGATATCGTCATAGGTCTTATGTGTCTTCAACGCGCTTCATAATGTGTACATGGTTTTGTCTAGTCGCCAAGCCAAAATGTGGTCCATCTCACCATCTACCATGATGAACCCTCCCTCTATGTATAAACGCCACATTTCGTCGTGCCATGCAATATCATACATACGCCCCTCACACCTCACACCTCATCCCCGCTAAAGTCCTCCGCAAACACCTCCTTCACCAACATCTTCTTGTTAATCTTGCCCATCGCGTTCCGCGGGATGTGATCCACAACCCTCAGTACTTGAGGGATCTTGTAGCTCGCCAGCCGGTCCCTCAGCGCGCGCCGCATGTCCATGGGCGACCACGACGTCGCGTGCTCGCCGTCCAGTATCACCACGGCGCCCACCTTCTGGCCCCAGCGGCCGGAGGGCACGGCCACGACGGCCGCCTCGGACACTTCTGGGAGGGAGAGCAGCTCGCGCTCGACCTCCAGGGCGGAGACCTTCTCGCCACCGGACTTGATGATGTCGGCGGACTTGCGGCCCTGGATGAAGTACATGGGGCCCTTGGCCCAGGGCTGGTCGGAGTGCCCCGCCGAGGGGACGGGCCGGCGGATGGCGACGTCGCCCGTCTTGAACCAGCGGGGCCCGCCGTCTTCCGCGTCGACGAACTCCGAGGCCGTTGCGGACGGGTTGCGCCAGTACTCCCTGAAGATTGTGGGTCCGCGCAGCTGGATCTCGCCCTGGCGCTCGCGGCCGCTCGCGTCGGTTTCCTCGCCCGGCTGTATGACCACCCCCGTGTCGAGCTCCACAAGGCGCGCCTCGACAGAGGGCAGCGGCCACCCGACGCTGGCGTCGACTCTATCCCCAAAGTCAAGCCCGCAGCTCAGCGCCATGCCCACCTCCGTCATGCCATATCGCTCCAGCAGCACGTTCCCCTTACTAAGATCCGCCCACGCCCTCTTGACAGGAGTCGGGAGTGCCGCACTCCCAGAGATACTAACACGCATGTTCTCGGGCGAGATGGCGTCACGCACGGGCTCCCTCAGCTCCTCGGGGAGGAACTTGTGCGTCGAGAGGAGCCGGCTGTAGACGGTGGGCACGACGGTGAAGAAGGTGATCTTCTCATGTGCGGGAAAGTCGCACTCCGGGACAAAAGGGGAGGCGAGGCGGCGCCAGACCTTGTCGGCGTTGAACGGGAACATGAACTCGACGGTGCTACCGGCGAGGAGCGGGGTCAGGACGGCGTTAACGGTGCCGTGGATGTGGTGGAGGGGCAGGACGTGGAGGAGGTGGTCTTGCGGTGTGTATTTCCACGCCTCCACGAGGGATCTTGACTGGGCGGCCAAGGTGGCCTGAGGGAGCAGAACACCTTTCTGCAGGGTATTAGTACACGCACAGGACACTCGAGGTAAGGCGGAGAGGTTTAACCCACCGGCCGGTTCGTCGTTCCCGAGGTGTAGAGCATCATGGCCGCCTGTCCCGCATCCTCATCCCCGATGACCACCGTCTCATGCGCCGCGCCGCCGGGGAGCTTCTCCAAACGGAGGTGCGCGGGCGTGGACTCCAGCCCCGTGGCCAACACCTCGCTCGCCTTCTTCGCGAACTTGGCAGACGACACGAGTAGATTCGCCTCTGACTGGTTCAGGATGTACTGCAGCTCGGGCGCCGGGAAGCCCGCCGATAGCGGAAGCGCGATGGCGCGCGCAGCGAACACGGCCAGGAGCGTCACTGCGGGGCAGCGCAAACGCCCAAGTCAGCTCTTAAGAAGCTCCAATGCAGCCGCTGCAATAGCCAATTGGGCCGCAGCAAAGCTTTGTCGGGGGAGGCTGTTTAAAGTGTGCTCACCTACGTAGTCGTAGCTGTTCTCCACCAGGAACGCGATCCTGTCGCCGCCGAGCTCCTCCCGGCCTGCAGCCTCGCGCAGGCGGTTCCTAGCCCTGCATACGTCACCAAGCAGCTCCCCGTACTTGAAGCGGCGGCTGGAGACGGAGTGTATCACGGCAGTGGAGTCCGGGTCGTGGCGGGCGATGGCCTCGAAGAGGGGCAGCCTCGGGAGCGTGGATGCCATCCTGCGGGAGAGCGGCCGGGGAGCGATCCGGGAGAAGCGGCAGTGCAGCAGGGGGGGTGGTGATGCAGGCGGTCGAAGGAGCGTGCGAACCAGGATTCGCGAATGGTACATCGTGAGAAGGGGAAAGGGAAAGGAAGGGAGAAAAGCGAAGGGGGGGCCACCACCCGGATGAGGAAAGTGGTACAGAAATCCAGGAATACAGGCTCAATACGGGAATTAACGTCGGCAGCGTGGGTCGTGGCCGAGCCGGGCCTTGCTCGCTGGGCGGATCGCGCATCTGCCGAAGATGGAATCGCGGATCTCTGGACCGAGGAAACGGGGGTTTGCCGTGTGTGGAGAGAGGTTAGCTAGCAGTGCTTGCAGCTTGGCGAACCAGCCGGCGTGCCAACGGCGGCCGGCAGGTGGCCGACAGCCGGAGAGCCACCACACCCAAACGAACGGTGCAGTCAATTCAATTGGGGGAAAGGCAGCAATGAACACATCAAGCTGCACATAGTGGCTGCTGGTGGTGTGTCAGTGAGGCGACCTGCATAATTCCGACACAACACGCTCCACCGTCCCGCCCCTCCCAGCGCTAAACCACATCCTGATAGCGAGCATGCAATTAGCCCCTCGTGGAGGGGGCCCGCTATGCACGCCGTGAGCCCGCCCTTTCGTTGTGCTGGCCCCTCGGCTCTGGTGCCACTCTGGCGGTAGTACCTGCGCAAGAACCCACATGCAGAGGCGGCACAGAAAGCAAACGGGATCCAAGGCAAGGAGGAATGCTCCCCGGCGAACTGGCCATGTCTCGTGTGTGTCTTGTGCCACCCAGCCCGTGGCGCGACTCGGCCGTCCATGCTCGCTCGTACTTGAAGCACAAGCAAAGGCGGTGACCTTTTTTTCCTGTCGTTCCAGCGGGGTAGTTCGGAACCAGGGTGCATGTAATAGGCGGGCAGCGGCCCCTCCACGCACGCGCCAGGCCGCCCTGCGCTGCCCAACGCATATATGTATGTACAAGTAGTGTCTGAAATGGCGGAGAGCGCCCCAAAAATAAAACGCCGTGACTGGAAATCTGAGATCAACACCGCTTCGCTGTCCGCCCGCCCATCCCGCGCCCCGGCTCGTACCTTGTACAGTACACACACCTCTCTTCACATACCGCCAACCCTTGTCCAGCGCAGCGACTCCTCCGAAGCCTCTGGTCTGTTGAATCGACCTGCATCCGTGCCCCCGCCGCTGATTGGATGCCATCGCACCTTGGACTCTGCGCCCTTGGGACCGACTGCAGATACTGACACTGAGAGCGAGGAAAAAGTCTTTGCCAGCCTTTCACCGACTCACCGAAACTTTCCCTGGGTTCGAGGGTACTTGAAGAAGAGCGGTCGCTGCCCTCTGCCCCCTTTCCCCTTCTTCTTCTTTTCTCTTCTTCTCTTCCAGATGGCACTGAGTCGCCCCGTCCTCCATTCCTCCCTCTCACCACGCGCCGCAGCGACTCCGATAGCTTCGGCGGTCAGCGGGTGTTGTCCCGCTATTGGCAGAGGCGCCGGAGCTCTGGGTCACGTTACCGCTTTGGGATTTCCCGTCGACACTAAGACGGCAGAGCGACTCCGCCTACAACCGCGTTCCGCCATGTTCCGCCGCTACGCCTTAGGCTTCCAGCCCGTGAAGCAGATGTCCACCATGTCGACGTCCACCACCCCCATAGAGGATGCCATCCGGTCAAAGGTAAGCTGAGGGCCCTTGCGCAGTCATGCTCATGCTGCTCCCCCCCGCCACAGCCCGTCTTGCACACCCTCATGGTTCACGAGCCAAAATCTCACGGTGAGAATATAGGTCACAGCTGCCCTTCAACCTTCGACGCTAGAAGTCCACAATGACTCCCACCTTCACGCCCACCACAAGCCCATGATCGGCAACACCTCCACGGAGACTCACTTCAGGTACGCGGGTCGGCTCCTCACTTTACCTCCTCCCTCCCTCCCCAGCACCCACTCACACCCAACCAGGCTCATCATCATATCCGAGGCCTTCCGCTCCAAGATGCAGCCCGCCCGCCACCGCATGATCTACGCCCTCCTCAGGGACGAGATGAGCCTGGACAACGGCATCCACGCCCTCCAGCTCCGCACCCTCACCCCCGAGGAGGCCGAGCGCCAGAAGAAGAAGGCCGAGGAGGCCCAGCAGCAGAAGCAGGACCAAGAAGGCGGGCCAACCACTTGCGCACCCCAGGACAGGGAATCATGATTGACCGGAGAGGCTCGGGATCGGCGCATCACGGCGTATTTCGTTTCGTTTCGTTTCGTCTCAATTCTTCTTCTCTTCACTCACTTTGTTGCTCATTGTCACGAAAGAACGGACGCACTAGAAAACCAGTTTGCTCAAGCAAAAAATAGACGCCATAGGGACAGATAGTTCATGATAAGGGAACAGGATAAGTCATTGGGTTGCGTACGATACGCTCTACTCGCCTAATCTGAAAACTCGCCGTGGCCCTGCGTCCTTGACTCTTTGAATGATGCCCCGAGCTCGATGATTTCCGTAAACACAGCTTGGTATCATCGAAACGAAAATATAACACCACCTGACGCCTAGAACTCCTTTCCACTCCTAAAGTTTTCCACTCTTTTGACCCCAATCAGAGCCCGGACGCTGGAGACGCAGCGGCCTCCTCTGCGGCCCGCTTCTTCCGCATGAACTCCTCCAATGCCTCTTCCATCGTCACCCGCCGTTTCTTCTTCTTGTTCTTTTTGTCGCCCTTCTTCTTCTTCTCCGAACCTCCCCGGCCGCCCTCGCTACCCACTGATTTCCTCCCCGTGTCTTTATGTACACGGCCATATATGACTCGCGTGATCTTGTTATTCCCCGAAGATGCTCGCGGATTACCCGTCGCTATCGAGTGGCGAGTCCCCCGTGACTCCTTTTCCCTCGCTCCCGGGCCCGTGTATGCCTCTGCATGTTGGTCTTTGGCCGCCACAGGGCTTGCGTTATTCTGACTGTTGTTGTCTGAATCGTTCCTTCCAGGCGGTGATGGGGAAGCATAGGCCGAGCTATGAAGATCGGGTGACCGTACTCTGCTTCGTTCGAAACCCCCATCCGATGTCGCTAAGCTGTGCTGATCCGGCGATTGCACTCTCCTCTCAAAGGGACGGTTTGATGTCCCAGCATGCTTCGTTTTCGAGCCTTCGGGCCTCACGTTTGAGGATGGGTGGCCGGAGCTAGGGACATCATGACCAGTCAAGTCACCGTTTGAGCCGCCGACGTCTGGCATCCCGCCGGGCGTGGATGGACTACCAAGTCGGTCATCCCTATCCTGGCGTGTAGGTGAAATGCGAGCCTCCTCTGAAGGTTGAGCGGTGGATCGCGTAGGTGTGAAATCCTCGTTGTCAGGCTTGTCCCGGATGGTCACTGGGGCCATCGAAGTGCGGTTGATCGTGGAAAGTGACAACGGGCGCGGCCTCTCCTCAGACACAACGTCTTGTTGTAAAGTCACTTCGTTATACGGATGCCTAGGAGGGGGCATCGAGTGACGGACCTGCCCCGTGGGCGTCACAATTTGCTTGAACGGACTTTCGGCAATGACCGAGTTTTGCGTTTGTGGGTATACCGGTCGTTTTCCATTTGAATGGTGGTACGGCCGTTGGGCTGACTCGGATCGTGATCTCTGATCGAGGGCCGTGGGCGTGGGGGTCTGTGTCGCAGGAATGACCAAGGGGGGTTGCGAACTCGCACTTATCTGGCTACTTCCGTCATGTATAGCCCTAGAGTGCTGACTTGACGGGATGCCAGCCCATGGCATCTGCACTTCAGGAGCCACGCGGCTTGGTTGTAGCGAGGTGGCACGAGTATTTTGGTCCAGGTGCTGCTCCTCTGGAGTAGGCATGGCCTGTCTGAAACGAGGGATCGCTTCCTGCGCAGAGCCCGGCCGGACGGACTGTGCCAACGCTCGGGAGGACGTCGCTGATCGCTCAGGACTTTGGCTCAGCTTGGGGGCTCGTAACTCTTCCCGGTATTCCTTCGGGTAAGCCCCAGGGTAGGCCTCAGGAACCAGATGCAAGTTCTTGCGCGTGATGATCATCTTGTCAAGTTCGACTCTGCCTCCAAGCCGATTGAACCACTTATTCGCGGGTAGAGCCCCGTCGCCGTATCTGGCTACGTAGCCCACATAACCCTCTACCCAGGCGTGGATGAAGTCATCGTATAGGAGATCCCTCATCAAATCTTGGCGCTGGATGTACTCCAAAGAAATGCAGGCACTGATGAAGTCGATCAGGCTTCCGTGGTACTCTGGGTACGCCTCCCTGTAGGCGTCAAACGGCTTGTGGTGTCTGACGGTTTGCCCTAGCGGCACGGTCGGTACCCGGATCTCTTGACGAGCCAGGCCTTCGTGATAAGTATCCCCGCCTGGTGTACGCGGCCTCATGGATGAAGGCTGGTTGAGACCCGGGTCCGGCCTCTGGCGCATTTGTTGCTGGGTCCCCGAGGCCTCGCTTGCAGAGGTTGGGGGGTCCTCTGCCGGTGGTTGTGTCGTTTCCCTCCTTGACGCGGGAGGTGGGGTCTGTCCACGAGCTGAACCTCCATGCTTGGCATCGCTGTATATCGTACGCACTCTCTTCGACGAGGCCTCATCGACGAGATCTGGGTTCGGCGGGTGGGGGCTTCGTCGCTTGCCGGGCCCCGAGGCTTCCCACGGAGAAATCGGGATGTCTCCTGCAGGTGATACTCGAGGATCTATGCTTGAAAACGAGGCCTGAGAGCTGTCCAACATTGACACGCGAGGAGCCGGCTGCATCTTCGCAGTGGCATGCCGATTGCCGAAGTGAGACGTCTTCTGAGGGACGACCGAGGGAAAAACAGGACCCTGCATGCGCCGGCTACGCCGCCCGGGGACGTCCCGAGCGCGGTCGGTAGACTCCGAGTCTGCTTGCATGTCCTCTTCGGTCTCCTCGTCGAAATCGGGGTCTATCAGGTGTCGGTCGCCTTGGCCGCAGGGAGGCGGGCGAGACGAGGTATACCCTGGAGTTGGGCTTGGCGAAAGGTGTCGGGTTGTTCCCAGGTTAGTCGGTCCGGCTGGGTCTCTCATGCCACGAGGCGTGACAATTTCTAGCTCCTCTTCCAGCTCCAAGCTGCTTGACGGTAGTTGTGGTTGCGAGCGAGTCTCGGGAACGTCGGGCGAGGAACTGCGTTCAGCAGATTTCGCCGTATCCCGGTTCGGCGAGGGTGACCAAGACATTAGAGTTCCTGGTGGGCTAGACGCTCCGGGTTTCTGATTGGAGTCACCAGAGCCATGATTCACCGCCAGTGCTCTTTCCTCAGTTGGTGTTGCTGGGTCGGTTGCGCCTGCCCGCGGAGTGGTGCAGGGTGGAGTGGAGTCCTTCCCGTCCGCATTTTCCTGCGGCTCGCCGAAGTCTTCTTGGGCATCCCGTTTGCGAAAGCCTTCGGTTTCAGTAGAGACGGGGCGGTTTTGAAGACGCTCCCGGTGAAACTTGGTAAGCGAGCCGAGTACGCTACCTGGCAGATTGATCAGTCCTAGCGGATGGTTGCTCGCTTTCAGACTGGCGATCCAAGAGTCGGATTTTTCGAGGAGGGCGGCCTGGTCTCCTGGTATACGCACTGTTCCCCGGACCGGAGATGTGGGCGACTCCGGGGAGGCGGAGGCACGCGCCATGGCATCGTGAACGTAGGGTCGCGTCAATCGAGATGTCGAAGTCCGTGTTGAACCAGGCACTTGTCCCCGAAAAGGATATTAAGGGCCTTTCTGAGTCATATGGGCTTTCAGGAGTGCTTGTCGAGTATGATACGTCCCAGTTCGAGGCGTGGGTATGTTGGTCGCAGAAGTCGTGACTTTTGATATCAGAACTTCGTGATCATTGACGTTCGTTGCGACGCGTTTGGCGTGCAATCGCTGTTGAACAGCTACTGTGGGGCAGTCCCACCCTGCCGGATCCACTTGGCAAGCCGGGCTGACAGCTGATGCTGAGTCATCGCCGAGAGCTGTATCAACGAAAACGAACATCTCACTCGTCGAAAGGGGACGGCGGCTGCCATATGCTAGCACGGATAGCTCATGGATTATCTAGTATGGCACGATGTGGTTTGGCGACTGTAGAATGATTGCACACCACCTAACAAAGCCGGCGTTCTGTGTTCATGCTCTCGGAAGTGCTTCGAGTGTTTTCCGGAACATTCGACAACACCAGTCCCGAGTACGTATCCCCGGCCGATATTGTCCCTTTGAACATGACCCAGATGGTTCTCATACAAGTCCAACCTCTGCGTGTTTCTGTGCCAGCCACGACTACCTCGTAGAACTAACACCGACTCGGAGACCTTCTCTGGTTATGCTGACTAAATCTGGTACCCTTCTGTAACGCGGGAATATGCGATTGCCCCAGTGGGAATATCCAGCGCCTTCTGTTTTTGGTTTTTTGGCGAACATGCAGGTTGTGTTCGAGGCCGCATGTGGAATCGTCGGGTTCGGCCGGCTGGGCGCGGAAACCAAAACTGATTACACATTGATAAGCCAAGACCCTTGGGCCAATGACTCGTCGAAATTTTTTTCGCCCCCGGCCGGAGATTGATAGTCGCGATTCACACGCCGACTTCGCAGCTGCACGCCTCCGTAGCCATGACGCAAAAGGAATAAATCCCCGGGACAGCTGCTTCGTCCCCCAATTAGCTGGAGGAGACCCGGAAGCCCACACCACCTCATTCCTGAAAGGAAGCCTGCAGTTGTTTCGTCCCTGATCCATTTTCTCGTGACTTGACGCAAACCTCACACTACACGGGTACTTAACGGATCCCGGATCCCCTAAAATCCTCGCCCCTCAAAATCCAACGCGCAAGGTCCCCACCGCCCGCTTCTGCTCCATTTTCTCCCAGCAACAACTCATCTCCGTTTCGCCACCCTCGCTCGACGCCGGAACATCACCTTCCCAGGGAAGCCGGAACAGCCATTGACCGGTCGATGCGCGGGTTGTGGGTGATATGGCACCCTTCTTCCGAGCTGCAGACACCGGTCAAAACCACGATACATACTGGGTGCACGAGAATGCTGTAGCCCGCAACATGGCCGTCATAACCGCGAGCCACCAGGCGCACGGCTCAGGGGGCGATGATGATATCACCGCCGTCCAGAAGATGATCTCCGCTGTGTCCGGAAGCCTCCTAACATCATTACTTGGTATGTCCATGAGCTCCCGCCCGCTCCGATTGCTTGCTCTGAAGCTAACCGCCATGAAAACACACAGTCACCCCCCTCGACGTCGTCCGCGTGCGGCTGCAGTCGCAATCCGTCGTCCAACCCCCGAAGATCGACTTCTCCAAGCTTGCCCTCACCACGAACACCCTCGCCAACTCCAGGCCCGCCAACCTGGGCGTCACTTCCTGCTGCCGCGAGGTCTTCTTCTCGACTAACAATGTCGAGTACTGCCTCGTGTCCCCCAAGGGCGGCGCGCCGTCCCCGGCGGCGGCTGCATCGGGACCCGCCCTGGAATGCGCGGTAGAGGAGGCTCAGAGGAGGACCATCAGCTCCACGATGGACGGTCTGAAGAAGATTGCGCGCAACGAGGGCGTGACTACCCTCTGGCGCGGCCTCTCTCCCACTCTGCTGATGACCGTCCCCGCCAACATCATCTATTTCACCGGCTACGACTGGCTCCGGAATAGCGCGAGGAGCCCCATCGCCCAGACCATACACGACGACTACGCTCCCCTCGTGGCCGGCTCCACTGCGCGCATGCTGGCCGCCGCGGCCGTGAACCCGATCGAGCTCTTCAAAACACGGCTGCAGGCCGCCTCCGGAACCTCCGCGTCCGGCCACGTTCTCGAGACATTCCGCAGCATGCAGGACACGATCTCCGCGCAGGGCTACAATACTCTATGGCGCGGCATAGTCCTAACGCTCTGGCGCGACGTCCCCTTTTCGGGCATCTACTGGTGGGGTTACGAGACGATTCGCGCCAAGCTCACCGACCTTCGAGACGCTCGCCGGGGAGTCACACTAGACGAGGCGCCAGGACCCCGCCACGAGGCACGTCGGAGGGCGCAGATCCACGAGAATCAGCGCGAGACGTTTGTGGACAGCTTCATATCGGGCGCGACATCCGGTGCGGCGGCGTCGATACTGACGATGCCGTTCGACGTGGGCAAGACGCGCACGCAGGTCTACCGTGACCGGTCAACTACGGCGGCGGCGGATGTGGTGAAGCGGACGACGGTGCCGCCAGAGGAGAGGTCAATGGCTAGACTTCTGTGGCACATCTACCAGAACGAAGGGATGGCGGGCCTGTGGAGGGGCTGGATACCCCGCACGCTCAAGGTCGCGCCTGCGTGTGCGATCATGATTAGCAGCTACGAGGTTTCGAAGAGGATGTTCAGGGGTGCGAATGAGAGGAGCCGGCACGAGTGAGCGGCGAGAGAAGCATGATGTCGGCTCCCAGACGGGAGTGGATATGTCTGCTTCAAGGGAAGTTGAGTCCGAGAAAGGTCGAGGAGTAATAATGCATGTGGTTTGAGGAGAGGGTGGGTTGCACTTTTCTTATTCTGTACATCTTCTATTTAGCATTGCCAGGCGTTCGGACCAGGAGAGCTAGAGTTGGCGATCAAAGAAATCTTGATTTGGCCGGGTTAGAGGCTTCAATACAAAACAACCCTACTTCTACATCATCCGCCTTCCCATCTTACGTACTTTATCAAGCGGGCTCCTTCCTATTGTGCTTAAACGCAGTGATCAGCTAGTGTTGAGTAGTTCCCCTCGTAAGGGGCGTGTAATGTGCATCCCGATATGTAAGGAGAAGTTCTATAAGAGAGTCTCCCGCATATCATACCTCGCGTTTTCCGGTTCCAGAAGTGAAATGAAGCGATGTTGTGCCATTCCCGTACGTAGGGCCATAGTAGCTGTTAAGTGTCTCCCAATGGAGCCCGATGATGTAGCCAAGCTGGACAACCCCAAGCCGCCCATTCACCCACCGGCTTTCTCGTCCACCCAGCAACAGAGGGTACACCACCGCACCTTCCTTCTGCGTCTTTCTTCTAAACAGGAAAGCGCAGGCCCTGCGAATGCCCTCATATCCGTGACTCAGAACACCGTCCCTCACCAAGAAGCAGCGATGCCCTAGCGGTAGACCTGTGAGGAAGCTCCGAAGCGGGAACGACCAACGCCCACCACTTCGACCCCCGGGTCGTGCGCTGGCTGGGGTTCGGCTCTCGAGCGGCTGGGGCGACCGCCGGTTCCCAGGGGTCGAGTAAAGACAGAGTGTGCGCACCAAATACCCACCGTAACATGGAGTCCCCCGTGGTCGACGTTTTTAAAGGCCTGGTCCATAGGGCGCGCAACCGAACGTTGGGACCCGGAGACGGGCACCTCAGCTAAGGGAGGGCGATAAATTTTGTTGGAGATTTTTTGGGGACATGCGGTTGAACCTATTCAGAGATTTATACCACATAGCATTTAGTTGAACTTTGTGAGGATGGCTACCTGGAAGCAACAATGATAATCAGCCTTGCTGTATATATTCTCATAGAGCAACGTATTCCTGTAATAGTTTGGCATTTATATGTATGAGCGCTGAGATGAAGCCCTTCCTACTAGTATCACTTGGACGAACTCGGCATGACATTGTCTACTAGACCTTCGGCCAGCCCAGCGGCGCTGTTTGCAAGTTTGCGAGCGATAGCGATAGCAGGGACAATGGAAAGCCTCCTATGGAGCGTCCTGCCCTTGCGCGTCCTTTGCCCTTGCACTGCGTCTGCAAGCTCCCTTGTCCGAGGACGCGTACAACCCCTTGCCCTGTCCTCGAACAAGAGGAGGCCCCATTCGGGCTGATAAGAACGTGGAATGAGAGCAGGCAATTGGACCGACATGTTGCACTGCAAATGCCGAGATTCGACACGGCACGCAACATATGACGGAGCGCAGGATACATGTAAGCACGCCGGTGGACATGGAGGAATCGAGGTCAATTCGCGGGGTTGACGTCCCAGCGCCAGCGCCAACGCGTTAAGTGGCTGCACATCAATGCCCCCGGAGCGCGTCTTAGCTCTCGACGCGCTGCGCGACCCCCCTGTCGAGGCCCATTTTAATTTTTCAGCTCGTGTGCTCTTGACCTGCCATTGAACGCCAGGCCCAGGGAGAAACTTCCAACGGCTTTTCTGGACTACTAATTATTACATGTTACTTGCTTTGGACCCGTTCTCCTCTTACTCTAGACCCCTTTTGTCCTTCAGACTCGGCTCAACTCGTGGTTGGAAGACTAACGGCGTCTCAATCTCTACCGTGACCCTTTCCCGCTTTCGTCTCCACCAGCAAGCGGCTCAGGGCATCTTAGCACCTTTCCCACCAAGATTCTTTTACCTGCCTCCTCCAGTTCTCGGCCCCAGCCTGAAGTACATCGTCTTAGCATATCATCATCAAGCATTGAAGGCCAATTGCCGGTGCCCTCTCCATTAACCACCAACCCTGCAACATTACGGACTCTTTAACCCTCCAACCGCCACGCTGAACCCTCACAACGTCCGCCCTCTCCTCCGCCCCCTCGTGCCGCGTCTACCACCTCTTTTCCCGACTACGCGACACCTCCCGCCCACCACCCGCCTCGCCCGCCTCCGACACCTCACAATGTCCACGCTCAAGCGCAAGGCCGGTCCGAACGGCTCCAGCCCGGACGCCAAGAAGCCCAAGCAGAACGGCACCCTCACCTCCTTCTTCACCGCGCCCAAGAACGGCGCTGCTGCTGCGGGCCCCAAGTTCAACAAGGAGAAGTGGGCTGCTGGGCTCACCGACGAGCAGAGGAAGCTCCTGAAGCTGGAGATCGACACCATGGATGAGAGCTGGCTCTCCGTCCTGAAGGATGATGTCGTGAAGCCCGAGTTTCTGGCATTGAAGAGGTTCCTGGAGAAGGAGGAGAAGTCCGGCGTGAAGGTCTTCCCTCCCAAGGAGGACATATACTCGTGGTAAGCATATCATCGTCTTTTACCCTCTAGTATTCCTCTACATAGGGAAACGCCCTTTGCCCTCGAGCCTTCCCAAGCTCGAACAACGTCAGAGCATGTCCTGGAGAACCCAGTATTAAGAGCCACCCTCTGCTAGGTCCCGCCATACGCCCCTCCACTCTGTCAAGGTCGTCATAGTCGGCCAGGACCCCTACCACAACCACAACCAAGCCCACGGCCTCGCCTTCTCCGTCCGGCCCCCGACCCCGGCCCCCCCGTCTCTCAAGAACATGTACATCGCCCTCAAGAACGACTACCCGGACTTCACCCCGCCGCCCAACCGCGGCGGGCTCCTTACCCCCTGGGCCGACCAGGGCGTCCTGATGATCAACACCTGCCTGACCGTGCGGGCCAACGACGCCAAGAGCCACGGAAACCGCGGCTGGGAGCGCCTCACCCAGCGCGTCATCGAGCTCGCCACCGCGCGGCGCTCCCGGGGCGTGGTCTTCATGGCCTGGGGCACACCCGCCGCCATGGTCGTGAAGAAGGTCGACGACACGAAGCACCTGGTGCTAAAGGCCGTGCACCCCAGCCCGCTGAGCGCGTCGAGGGGGTTCTTCACGTGCGGGCACTTCCGGAAGGCGAACGAGTGGCTTGTGAAGAGGTATGGACCGGAGAGCGCGATTGACTGGAACCTTGGGCCGAGGCAGCCGAAGATCAACGCTGCGCTTGGGGCCAACAAAGGAGAGGCTGTGAAGAAAGACGAGGTGGTGAAGAAGGACGAGGTGGTCAAGACGGGTGACGTGGCCAAGAAGAACGAGGTGGTGGATGAGGATGAGGATGACTGGGAGGATGATGAAACTGCGAGGGTGCTTGCCGAGGCAGAGGCAGCGGCTGCGAAGGCGACAGAGAAGAACGAGAACGGGGTGCCGAAGGGGGATAATGAGAAGAAGGGTGAGGCCGAGGAGGCGAAGGATGCAAGTGGCGAGGTCGAGAAAGATGAAGCGAATGGCGTGAACGAGGACGTCAAGAAGAACGGCGGTGAAGTGTCGGAGGACACAGACAAGGAGACCGAGAAGGCCGAGAAAGGGGAGTAACTCGTGCTACCGGCCTTCTGTAGCTGCGAAGGGCGTATTGTCTGATCTCTGGAGCCGTTGATAGCTAGCGTTGTGGTCCCGGGGCACTTCGGGAGGAGCCTGTATGTTATGTGCGGTTTGCGCCTGTGGGATATTGTTTCTTCGATCTACATGGGATGGGATGGGATTGTTCATTGTTTCAACTTAACCTAGCAGTCTTGCGGAGAGCTTTCATAAGGATAGGAGTCAACCAGGGTAATTCATGGTATCACTATAACTATTATCCGCTCTCCCGATTGCTTAACGCAGTAACAGCGGT